>PVKE010014202.1:0-35345 GCA_004027555.1 Craseonycteris thonglongyai
CTGGGAGCTCCCCCAGTTCAGTTCTCTCTCTGTCTCTGTCTCTGTATCTCTCTCTCTCTGTCAAAAATAAAAATAAATAAATAAAAATATATTTTAAAAAATAATAATAAATAAATAAATCACACCTTATACATTGTACCATGACAAATTTCAAATCAATCAAAAGTTTACATATAATTAATTAGATCATAAAAGAAAATGTGAGAAAATTTTTTTATAAACTCAGTTTCAAGGATTTATTCCAAAATATTATTCAATTTCCAGTTGCCAGAAATAAAATATATTGATATTATAATTTTGATTACATCAAAAATGTTCTGCTTGGTAAAATAAAATATAAACAAACAAAAAACAAAGTATTTACAACTCATAACAGGAAAAGAATTACATTAACATGTAAAATACTCCTAAAATAGATTTAAATAACTAAAAAACTGTATAACTCAAGAGAAAAAGGATGTTAGCATCTCTCATAGAAAGTGAAATACAAATGGCTTATAGTCTTATGAAAAAATAATCTCCCTGATAGAGCAATGCAAATTAAAATGATAATAACCTTTCTCGGCGATTAGCATGAATAAAATTAAAAACTTGATAATACACTATTCTAGCAAGCCTGTTGGTAAACATTTTCAAACCTCATTGCTAGAAATATAAACAGCTAAAATCTTATGGATGTCAATTTGGCAATATCTATCAATATTACAAATTCAAATACCATACCACTTGACTCAGTTCTACTGCTTATGGGTATTTATCTCAAAGTTATATTTTTCTTGTGAAAAATGAATAAGTTACATGGTTTTTCATTATAGCATTGTTTATAAGAACAAGTGATTGGAAATATCCCTAATGTTTATCTGGAGGAGACTGGTTAAATAAATTATCTATACACTGAAATAGTACGCAGCTGGGTAAAAGAATGAGAAGAAATTCAGTATCCAAGTCTGAAAAGTCCTTGAAGACATTATTAGATGAAAGCAAAATTTCAAATGTAGGCCATATGGTACATTCTTTCAATTTAAAAGAATAGTAGAAAAATAAAAAAGAATTGTATTTGCCTATATATGCATATACAAATTACGAAATAAAATCTAGTATTAACAGTGATTACCTATGGCATTGGAATGGTCACCTATGACAGTGGGGATAGGGGTGGAAGAAAGATATGTTTCTAATACTTTATTTATCCATTTATTTATTATTTTTTATTTATTTACTAAGTTTTTCAACCCATTGATACATATATTTTTAATAAAGTAGTTACTTGTCAGAAAGATGAGACTAGAAAAGTGGGTCACATCTCTTTTTTCATACCAGCTGAAAAATATGCAAAGTGTGTCAAGGAATTGCTCTCAGAGATGACCAAGAAGAATAAGATTGAAGCAAGTCATCAAAAGCTAAATGATGATCTCCTTTCCTAGAAAACAGCTCACAAACTCACCCAATGTGGCAAAAAAAAAAAAAAAAAAATGAAATTAAGTCCTTTTCCCCAGGAGGACTCGAGTCCCCAGTCTGGTCAAGTAAACAATGCATTAATACGATAGGCTCTCAGTTACCTGGCACCCATAGAGATTGGTGGATGCCAGATAAATATAAGTAGACCCTCCATTAAACTTGAGTTCTGGAAAGGCTACTGTATTTATGATAATATTTAGCGAATGCCTCTTCCTCTACGTGGAAGCAGTCTTGCCTTAGGCCACACAGCTCAGTCAGCAAGAATATGAATTTCAGCCACCACTCAGCCAAGTGCCTTTGCCCAACCACAAAGAGTTGTAAGAAAGTGAGGCAAGAAGAGAGAGGACAATACTTGGACTCCCTTGCCCTATTGCATCAGTGTCATGGTAGCAAATCATGTCTGACAGAGAGAGATTAGGATTTTTGTAACCCCCAATGTCTGGTTAGTGGATCTCTTCTCCCCAGTGTGATAAAATAGCTTTCTGAATTAAAAGAAAATTTTTTCTAAAAAAAAAAGAGAGAGAGAAAAGGAAGGAAGGAAGGAAGGAAGGAAAGAAGGAAGGAAGGAAGGAAGGAAGGAAGGAAGGAAGGAAGGAAGGAAGGAAGGAAGGAAGGAAGGAAGGAGGGAGGGAGGGAGGGAGGGAGGGAAAGATTGTAGAAAAAACAGGAACTTCTTGCCTTAGAGTCAGTTTCAGTGATTCACCTAAACCACTCCTGGGCTGAAACTCCAACATGGGCCAAGGAAATAGATGAGGCCACACGAAAGGGAACAGAGAGGCGCTTCTCACCAACTGACAAGTTCTTCCTGACTCAGAGACATTTTCCTAAAACAAATGGACATTTTCCCAGATTAACAGACAGACAATAGGCAAATGATGGTGTGTACCTAAAAGCAACAACAGGTCACAGGGAAAACCAAATATGGAAAACAGGGATATAAAATGCTATTCTTCCAGGACTGCCCAGACCTCAATTTTATCTCCATCCCTCTGTGCCTAGTAACCAAACTATTACTATGAATCTCTATTATCTCCTTTTAATCAGAAGATATAAAACAAACTTGTCCAATCCACAGCCCATAGGCTACATGCAGCCCAGGAGTGCTTTGAATGTGGCCCAATACAAAATCATAAACTTTCTTAAAACATAAAAAAAATTTTTTGCAATGATTTTTTAGCTTGTAAGCTATCATTAGTATTAGTGTGGTTGTGTGGCCCAAGAAAATTCTTCCAACGTGGCCCAGGGCAGCCAGGAGATTGGACACCCCTGATATAAAACGACGAATGAAAATGTCAAGCTAAGCTGTGAGCCGACGGAAGGAGAACGTACCATCTTAATTTTTGTTCAAATAACAGATCAAAAAAGACCTGCCTTCTATCAAAGATACGTATACACAAAATAAACAGTTTCAAGTCCTTTGAAAAGTTTTGGCAAGAAAATAAAAATAATGTGATAAAGCTGGAAAAGTATATTTTTATAAAGATTTGTTCCAAGAAAAAAACATTCGAACATTTTAGGACATTTTTTTTATAATATTTAAAAGATAAGATATAGGAAGATATTTTTGGAAGGGAGTGACTGCATAAAGGAGAAAAAAAAAAGTAAAGCACATAAGATAGCTAATAATGCCATGAGGGCATTTAAAATACCACTCTAAGCTGTAAAGAACTAAATTGAACTTGCAGAACATTAAATCTGGGATGTGGAGAGAGGTCTGACATGTTCTTTCAGAGAAAAAAAGTAAAGAAAAAAGAAATAAAAAAATGAGAAAAAGGATAGAATAGAAGAGCAAGCAGAAATCTGACATCAGGATAATTGATCTTCCTTGAGGAGAAAATAGAATACCCCCGTCAAAGCCCTTTTAGAAATAGGGCTTTAAGCTTCTACATTCTCCTCCAGTTTATTCTTGCTAGAAACTGAATGCTAGCTCAAATGTTCAGGTCAAGGTCATTGAACCTTTTACCCAGATTGTGGGTTGTTTTCCTCAAGCATCAAACATGAGAGTAGCAACCCAAATTCCTCATCTTAAAAGAGAGTAAGTGTATTTATTACATAAAAATAAGAAAAACATAGCAGTAAAATATGAGGGCTATCTGGAAAAAAAAACAAAAAACATCCAGCCATAAATGTCTCTATTTTTCACATTACATGGATGGATACTTTCCGGACATCCCTCATCTATGGTACTAATTTAGATGTTGGCCAGTAAATATAATAACAACAATAATAACAATTTAGGTATAATAAATATTTTCTATCTGTCAGGGAACATACAAAGCATTATCTAATTAAATAATCACCAACAACTCTATTAAAAAATTATTACTGTCAAAACCATTTTACTGATTAGTAACCTAAAGCTTAGCAGTGTTAAGTCATTAGTCAAAGGGCACACAGTTAGGAGAAAGGAGAGCAGAGATTTGCCCTTAACCACCAGGCCATTGCCATAAAGTTCAGGTAATCCTGGATTGTGACACTTGTTCCCAAAATGTTGCTTTGTGGTCATTCCACTGCCTGCACCTCTAGATGAAGCCAAAGAAGAATCAGGAAAGACTGGATCTCTAGTATGAGCATAGCAATCCCCAAGGATCTTTGCCCAGTTAAGTTTGGATTATTTCATTGATGTAGAGAAATTCATAGCTCCTTATTGACCACTGTCCAGAACTACATTAATCACTGAATAAAACCCGTACTGGATGTAAGTGAACCCCTGAACTATTCTAAACGAAGAAGAGCTAACAAAAGAGATGTGTGGAACCAGGCAGAGAAAAGACAATAGACAACGAGAGCAAATGCAACTTTCTAACTGACCAAGCAGATTCCAACTGATTGCACACTCACCAGCAACAGAACAGACCCCATCTACATTAGAGAGGTCATTAAATGTCCAAAGAAAGATAGAACCATCTTGGCCTTACTTTTGATGATGTGTACCATAAACAGTTAACCTTGGTTATAAGGCCTGCTGCTTTGTATGTAAAATTTCAAGTGAACTCACTGAGTCAATTTATAAACTGAAAGGGCAACTCTGGCTTCCCCCAGACTATACAACAGAACAGAGAAATATTATAAGGGGGAAAAATTTCTCACCTCAAAAGAAGAAAAGAATAAGCCACCAAATGGTAGAACATACTTCTATGTCAATCAAAATTTATTAAAAGTGACCAAGACTTTGATAAATAAAATAGCCTAATAAAATTATAAATTTCTAGAAGAAACCCACAAGTATCCAGGCAGAAAAAGAGGATGACCTAAAATGGTGACAAAAATATCAAGCTAACCTCAATTTTCTTCCCTGAAACATCAGATTCTAGATAAAAATGAAGCAACATCTACAATCTTCTTCTCCTAAAGGCTCTAAGTGCAACTAGCACGGGAAAGCTTCTGCAAAGTCCTATCATGCACAAGGAAAAGAATGTTATCCAGCATTAAGTTGTCTATACATGTTAACTTATTGACTTATCATTGCTTCCATAGAAAGTCATATTATTATTTTACAAAAAAGAACACGGAAACACTGGGAACTTGGTAAACCTCCTGACGTCACATATCTTAAAGTAACAGATGCTGTGACCTGCACCCAATCACTTCAGCTCCAGAATCTGTATTTAGTAGGTGGGCTGTTTGAAATCTAACAAATTATCTTAAATGAAAGATAATGTGTAAATACTGTATCAATGACGGTACTATGATCAGTCCATTTTGGAGAGCGCCTCCTCATTACTCAGGTGCTAGTTTAAATGTCACTCCATTAGGAAAATCTTCCCTGTGACCTCTTCCAGGCAGTCAGGGTATAACTAGGACATGCGAGCTCCTAAGTATTTCGAACAAAGGGGACTTAATATAAGGAATCAGTTACAAAGGTGGCAAGGAAGCTGTGATAATAAAGAGGGAACTGCGAGGCAGGAGATGAATAACAGAGATTAATAACAACAGGAAGTTACTATTATCTCTACTGAGTAAAAGGACAATGGGAACGAGCAGTGTCCCAGAGACAGTGGCAGTTCAGAGGAAGCTAGGATCACAAAGAGAGGAATTTTCTTTTTTTTTTTTTAATTTTTTTTTTTTTATATTTATTTATTTATTTATTTATTTATTTTTATTGTTTTTGACAGAGAGAGAGAGAGAGAGATACAGAGACAGAGAGAGAACTGAACTGGGGGCACTCCCCAGTTCAGCACATGGGTCCACACGGGCCGGGGCCGGGATTCGATCCTGGGTCCCCGGTGCTGCAAAGTGAGCGCTTAACCCACTGAGCCATCCCGGCTTCCCCAGAGAGGAATTTTCTGATTGGAGCTAGAAACCCGGAAGAAAATGTAGCTATTGCTGGAGAGACTAGAGGAAACAGTTAGAGAAGGGGAGAAATACACTGGAATCTCTTCTTCTCCACCCTCCAATATCCTGCCAGTGCCTCCCATTGGCTGAACTTATCTGAAAGGTACCTGTATCAGGTTTGGTACTGGTACATATAAGGAAAACTGGGTAACATCATTCCCTATGACACAAAGAAGAACTGGGGAAGAAGAGTGAATGCAACTATTCCCATAATACTCCTATTGTATCCATTTGTTCATTGTTTGCACATCCTCACAGGCGTCCCCAACGCTGTAGCAATGCACCTCTTAGATCACCGTTCAGGAAAAAATCTGTGTAATTAGCTGACCGTCTCCTGCTGCCACATCTATTGGATTCATTTATGCATTCACACCAACGTCATACTTTGCCAGGAATGCTTTGAGTGACTAAGCACAGCAAAGGTTTTAGAGCTGGGCCATTCCTGGCTAACACGGGACCCCCTAATGAGAAAGTTTTAATCAGGGCTCCTCAGCAGCCTGTGAGTTTCTCAGAGCTGCACTGGAGACTTACTGGTAAGTTCTTCCTACCCAATCCTCCTTTTCTTCTCTCTTCTTACATCATAATCTGAGGCTCTCCTCATGTACGAACTTCCACTCCCTTCTTCATGTTCCTTCACAGGTATTTTGTCCAATAAATCTCTTGCACTTCCAATTTCATCTTGGCATATGCTTTTCTGAAAAAAATCGCACCAAAGCATAACTTCCTGGAGATGAGAGAATGTGTAGATTTTGTTCATTACTATAGTTTCATTACCCAGTACAATACATGGTCCACAGCTGGTGCTCAAAAGATATTTTGTGAATAATTGTTAAATGTTTGAAGGAATGAACTGACACCACATAATAAATCTGTAGCAATGAATATTAGTAATGAATAGATTTGAAACAAGCAATAAATAACTTGCCTTCAATGAGTTTTCATTATGAGGCATCTTGCAGTTTGCAGCTTGCTCTCATACAAAAAGAATCCTGTGTTAATCATTAAAGTGAATAATATCCACTTTATTCCCAGATTTGACATAGAGGAGAACTTTTAGAATTCTTGGTTTCTAAGCAAAGCAAATAACTTTCAAGTTGGCATTTCAAAATTTGCAGATCCTCACTATTCACTGAAAGATATGTGCGTTCAGTAGATAGGGAACAAAGAATTCAGACTACAGAAGGTCAGAAGACAAGATTATTAATAAGATTATTCTTATAGTCAGGAAACTGAGTACTACAGAATCCAATTTAACTTTCCCGTTCCCCATTGGCCTCTTATTTGAGTCTCTCTCTTTTATTCCCCCTTTTTCAGAGAGAAAAACATTTAAAACACCTAAGTCAAATCGAGATTCCTAAAACTTAGCACATACTACTACAGAGTGCTCACAATTTTCTTTCATCTCACTCCTCAAAACCAAGAGCAAGATAAGAAGATAAGATGTGGGAGAAATAGTAAGGCATCATATTAAGTGCCAACCTCTTTTACAAAGTCTTCATGACCACTAACATTAACCCCTTTCTAAGACAAAAACCTGAACTAGGTGAACACGTGCTATTGTGTCAAATTTCTGGAAAAGTCTAGGCTTATTTTACACAATAAATATGCATACATTCACAGTGTCAATGTCTGTTAATTCTCTGAAATTAATTACGTAAGTTAAGAAAAAACATAATTGTTCCCTTTGATCCATATTTTTTGTAAATTGGAAGGAAAATCTACAGGCTTAATGAGATTCAGATTTTACTTTTTTGGCACAACTCCTTCAGAGGTGATTGTGTGAACTCCTGTTGGGAGGCACTTATGTCTGGTCTTCATTCATCTCGTGATAGTAGCCGGCACTGATGCTCAATGTCCAGCTTCATTAAGTAATTAGGAGTTCCAATGCTACTGCAATATTTTTTTTTAATGTAATAACTGGAATATTTTGTAAAGAGAAACCATCTCCTCAATAATTTGATTACCTTAGCTACAGTTAGTATAGTATAAGAAAAAGCAGAAGAAAGCCTTGATTCTATTAATTTATTTATCAACTTTCAAAATAATTATATTCATAGCATTATCCAAAAGTGACTTTTTATTTTATTTTTTTTTTTTCTGAGATTTGTTTTCTTGTTTGAGAGAAGGGGATAGAGAGACAGAGAGAAGGCAGAGGGCAGAGAGAAGAGGTTGGATTTTTTTTTTCTTATTTATTTCAGTGTCATTATGAACTCATTTTGTTAAATATATTTAACATGTTTACTCCATAGGAAGGATTGTCTTTTTTTGTGCACAAATTAGTTCATCCTTAGCCAGTGTTAACTTGCTCATTATGACTTCTGAGTCCTTTTCAAATGATCACAGTAGTCTTTATTAGTGGCTGTTCTTTCAAGTATGACAAGATTTCCATGCTCCTCTTGTTCATTTCCTGTCCCAGGGCTGAAATCTGCCTCTTCTCCAAGAAAATAGGGTTTAAATGCAGTGGCAACAACTAGCTAATGGTGCTTGTTGTGTTGAGCTTTGCTTTCAGCCTTTCTAGGAAACAAAGGTAGGAAATATGTAATTTGGGACAAGAATAAACAATAGTATGTGTCCATACTACACTGATATCTCCAATTAAAATCCAGGACTAATGGGTTCTTGTAAGTCTTGAATCATAAACTGGCCATATAGGCATGTAATCAGAAAAACCATGATCATGGAAAAACTGAACCATCTTGTTTCTTAAAATAAAGGCCGGGGGAGGGAGACAGACATAGAGACAGAAAAATAGATGAGAATGTTATCAATTAGAAGAGAATAAAGTATACTTATTAAAATCACTATATAAAAAAATAGAAAATAAGGATTTGTAAAGATGTGGAGAAATTGAAACCTATGCACTGTAGATAAGAATGTAAAATGGAATTACTATATGTTCGAGCAATTACACTTTAGGGCACATACCTAAAAGAATTAGAGGCAAGATCTCAAAGAGATTATTCATATAATCATATTTATAGCAGCATTATTCACAATGGCCAAAAGGTGGAGGCAATGTAAGTGTTCATCAATAGATGAATGAATAAACAAAATACAGTATATACATACAATAGAATAGTATTCAGTCTTAAAAAAGAAGGAACTTCTGGCATATACTGTCTAATATGGATGAAACTTAAGGACATTATGCAAAGTATTATAAAACAGTTACAAAAAGACAAATACTTTATGTTCCAAGGTACCTAGACTAGTCAAATTCACAGAGACATAAAGCAGAATTCTGGCTTCCAGGGCCTGGGAGGAGGGAGGAAAGGGGGGTTATTGTTTAATTGGATACAGAGTTTCAGTTACGCCAGATGAAAAGAGTTTTGGAGACAGATGGTAGGATGGTTGCACAATGAGAACGTACTTAATACCACTGAACTGTACACTTAAAAGGGGTTCAATTGGCCAACTATGTAGTTTATAATTTTTAAAGAGAGAATTAAGAGACACATTAATAAATTGCAATGTTATTAGCATATCATAGTTTGTATTCTCCCAAGAGCTTGAGCAATAACTCCAGAAAGTGGAATTGTGGGACCAGGAAATGTGTTACTAGGAAGGAGAAAAAGCCAACATAAAGATATATTAGGGCCGTGGCCGAAGCATAGGGACTGGTTCTGCCTGGATCTCTGAGAAGCACAGCAGGCTGCCAAAAATGAACTTCTTACAGGACAGGGTGGTTGAAGACTATTCCACAGGCTTCTGGTCCCTATTAGTTCAGTGTTTCCCCTGCTTTTATGACTCCTAGTTAGGGATGCATTGCACACACAATGGTGTGCCATTCTCTTGGTGCAGAGGGATGTGGAACTCATGCTTAGAGTGAGACACAACCAGTGGGAAGGAGCCAGAGCTCACATGAAATTGTGTGGCTGGAATCAGGAAGCTGAAAGAAAGTGACCTTTCATATCCTAAGCCTTAAGACAAACCTGTCCAACCCACGGCCTGCAGGCCACACGCAGCCCAAGACAGCTTTGAATGCAGCCCAACACGAATTTGTAAACTTTCTTAGAACATTATGGGATTTTTTGTGTGTGTGATTTTTTTTTTGTTGTTTTTTGTTTGTTTGTTTTTTTAGCTCAACTATTGTTAGTGTTAGTGTATTTTATGGGTGGCCCAAGACAGTTCTTCTTCTTCCAATGTGGCCCAGGGAAGCCAAAAGATTGAACCCTGTCCTAAAGCCTCTCTGACTAAAGAACAGACAAGAAATAAAGGTACTGATTGCCTATTGATAATATAGAGGAAAGATTAGCTTTTTTAGATAGGATCATTACATTGTGGTGTGTTTAAGAGACAGAGATAGAAAATTCTTGTTTTATAGCTACATTCTGGAATATTTACAGACGAAGTGATAAGAAGTCTGGGATATGCTCCAAAATAATTGAAGAGGGGTACTCCCTTATTTCAGTGAAGAATTCAAACATAAAATTGGCCATGATTTAATATTTGTTGAAGCAAAGTAATAAGTACATAAGGATTCACAATAATAATCTTTCTACTTATCAGTGCATTTAAAGTTTTCTAGAGTAAAACATTTTTTAAAACATCATTGTATGACAACACTTACAAAGAGAGCCTTCCAACTTCACTGAGGTCAAACATGCAGTTTCTTTGTGGCCTGTTTTTGTTGGTAAACTGTGACCATATTTTCCACTCTCAGATTCTGAGAGGTTTTTTAGATGTTCTGAAAAAGATAATTTCCATTTACAAAGCTTGAAAGTGTTTGCATTTAAAGTCATAACTTACTTATGAAGTATAATTATTTACTACCCATACCTTTTTACTTGTTGATTGCTACCACAAAATACTATAAAAGTTAAGCTCAGTTTTTATGACACCATATCATTTTTTACAGATTAACAAAATAAACACTAAAATAAGGAATTCAACAAGCAAGACTTTGTTGTACTAAGGCCACGAGTTCTAAAACTAAGTGTTGTGAGATGAGAAACCCAAACCTACTATAATTATTGCATGTGTTGTATCCTCAGTAAATTTAAAAGCATGTCTTAAAAGTCAAATGGATACTTTTTATTACCTTTTCTGGAGAATTTATTGTTCTGAATTATGACATTTTACTTGTCTCTCAATGGGTTGCAGTTTGTTGCTCACAAAGTGGCAAGAATCAACTATTGCCTATTTAATTTAGAGGGGAAATTATTGGAAGGGGAGTGGGTAGCTTATAGAATGGAAGGAAAAAGCTGAATAACCAAGTGTGACAAAGGACAAATACTTGAGCAGCCTCAGATATTATGAATACGGTAGCAGGAACAAATGATTGATATCTCAGGGTACCACCATCAGGGCGAATGGCCTAGAACCATTTCCAGGTTTCCATTCCCTGTATTCAAGATTCTTATTCCCTGGAAGCATCAATGACGTGTCTTGGGCTGGAGCCCTTCCCTCAGTTTTGATTGACAATCCTAGCGTGGCTATAACCAGGAGGAGTATATTTCCCCAAAGTAAAAACAGAGCCGAAAAAAGGAAATTGGAGAATACAGACTAGGCAGGCAAAATCAGCAAAGACTTTCTTCTAACACCCTCACTGAACAGCAAGAAGCTCATTCATATCAGTATCCAGAATACAGCTCAGTGCCTGGTTGTGGAATGTGCATAGTATGTTAATACTGGATCAGAGTAGATATTGCCAAAAATATGGACATAGGCTACATAGAAAGGCAATGCCATCCAACACAACTTGACTAAGTCAGATGTCTTGGGAGACAACAGATGGATTCAGGAAGAAACAAGAGAGAAGCACACTTCAAGGCAACCACACAACACCTTGGCAATCAGAGGCAGCACATCCTTTTGAAGAGAGGTCTGACACGATGAAAGATTAAGGTGCTACATGTACATGTATATCATTTAGACTAATTCTTGACTGGTGCGTACACTGATTTGTATATAGAATCCTCAACTTTAAGACAAAGCTACAAACAATATGAGACTCGGCCAATAATGACTACAGTATTTTCTACTCTGTGTGTAGTGAAGTATTGATCACATATTGATCTGGTAGATACGTTCCAACATATTTTTAGCAGAATTATCATTTCCAAACATGAAGGGCATCAATATGCTGTCATTTGTATTAGGTACTACCATATACTACAGAACACAATTAGACAAAGAGGCATTCTTTATTGAAAGTGAGAATGTTATACGAGCAATATACGAAATACATCAGAGTCTAGCCATGTCTAAATCAACATTGTAGTCTGTTAATGTTTACTTGCAATTTATGTAAAGCTATGTGTACAAAGCTCTTTTTCAATGCAGGTAATTTTAATAGCAACATTTAGGAATAAATATTATCTCACACTTCATTCATGGAAAATATAATGTTATGGAATTCACTAAAATAATTTTGCACCAGAATATATATGAAAAATTAATCACGAAAATAATGTTCAGATTCTAAGATAAACATCAAGAAAGCTGAGCAATTCCAAAGCAACCAAAAACACGCTTTTCCAGTCCAGACATAGATACTCAAAAACTAAGGAAAAGTTAAGTTACATTATTCATTATTGGCTTGTTCTGAAGAGTTCGAGTACTTCTGCACTTTTCTAATTATTTCTGTTCCCACAAGGATGTCTGATCATCCAGTTAAATCAAAGTTGCTTAGTAATAGCCTTCTGCATATATAAAGGCTCTGGCTGGGGAAACTGATGTTCCAAAAGTCCTTCCCTTCTCTAATTGCATTTTATTTGTAGATGGTTTCATGGTCTTCGTGAAGAGGACTCCTGAATGTCAATCCTTCAACGCAAGCTAACCTTCCAAAGGGAGAAAAAAAACAAAACATCTCTAGAAAAGAGGGGAATAAAAGAGAAAGAAAGCCTTTCACACATAAAATATGCATATCCAGTGAACAAGGTCAGGGATCTCCACTGGAGACTGTGCAGCTCCCACAATTCAGAAAATTCTGTCTGTACATCTCAGGCAAACCAGTAGGGAGACTCTGACACAAGTTTATTTACTTCAGGGGATGAAGAACTTTTCAGAGAAAATCATCCTGAGAGAATAAAAAAGACCCTAAAACAATGCCTGGGCTGCTGAAGAGAGAACCCAGGCCCTGGCTCACACTGCTTTCTATTCCCTCCCTCTGGGTGCCCATTGGGCATCCAGGAAGAGAGAGGGCTCTAGGCAAAACCCCCAATGTCCCATCTCAAATAATCCCACACCGATGGAGATGCCAGCAGTGCCAACTTTGCACACTCTCAAGGATTCCAACAAGAAGTGAGAGAGAGGGCTCCTCCCCACTTCACCACGGGCCATCCTGGGGTTTGGCCGCTGAGAGGGTGCTGCCTTGTTCCTCGGGTACCTACCAGAGGGTGCAGGGCCTGAATTGAGGACAGAGCAGCTCTCTGAGATCTCGGCATCTCACAGGCACAGGTGAAAATCCTTGGAATTACCATTTCAGGGGAGAAGATGATAGTGAGAGCCTATAAAATTTAGGACATTCCTGATAATGTGACTGTTGTACCTACAGATTAGTGAGCCTGAGTCAACCCCAAAAAACAAATAAATGAATAGGTCCTAGTCATTTTAAAACATGTTCCCTTCACAAAATTTGAGTTCAATTAAAATTAGAAGGCTGTGATGTCACAGAAGACTGAGATGTATGGAGGCAAAGGTTAGCAAGGGAGTATCTAGGTTTATCCTGGACAACAGATAGTGACAATTATCATTTTTTTCTTTGAATTTCATGGTTGCAGTAAATCAATCTAAGCAACTTCTAAGCTCCTTACAGATTTGCTTGATTTTTTTTTAATATGCATTCTGGATACTTTCCTTCAACTGCTTAAATGTCATCTTGTCCCATCATATCTGATAAGCAGAAAAATTAACTCAGGTTGACATCCTCTCTACCAGAGATGCAGAGCTATTGAATTATCTAAAGATGGTTCTAAATACCAGCCTTTAAATGATAACTAATCTGCAGAAAGCAAGTATTGTTTCTGACATGCCATGTCACATTTCTAAGTTTTCACTCTGCATTGTGCTACATCCTGCAATGTCAGCTAACATGGAAAGCAGCAATACACAACATGATGGGGTGACTTAAAATTGAATGAAAGCCACTATTCAGGCTGAGTATCCATTTTATGCCATCCATTAGGAAAAAATATAAGGGCAAAGAATGAAAGGTTATTTTCAGAAACCATTGTTTGAAATAAGCTATGCTTCCTTGAACACTTACATAAAATGTATCTCTCTTCTCTGTATCTTTATTCTGCAATTTATTATTGTGAAAGCCAATTTAAGAGATAAATTCTATGCCATTTCCGTAATCAACTTGCACTTATGCATGCTGTCACTTCATTTCATAATATAGTTTTTGGCTTAAATTCATGGGCCTTTTAAAATTCTGGGGTTGGAAAGGACCTGCAAGATAATATAGGTCAACACATTTACTGGCTGATGAGGAAACAGAGCCAGAATATAAAAGAATGTGTCCAGACTCACATTGCTAATTAGTGGCAAAGCTTCTGCTAGAACCTGCATCCTTTTTCAGTCAGTGTCTTTCAATTATAGCATGTGGGATGAAAGCTGCTATGAAGAAATGCTGCAAATGGGAGGGCACCTTGCGATTATCTATAGCAGTATAAACAACAGACTATTAAGCCTAACATGCTCTGATTGAAAGTGTGCTTTCTTTTCATTTCTTGTCCCATTTCAGTGGTTTAAGAGAGTTTATTATTTACATAGAGTGGTCAAGAAACAAAATCCTGGGTACCTGATACGATATGCTGTGTAACAAGCCACAAATCAAATGAATGGAAAGCCCAAGAAGAAACCAAAGGAAACATAATAGAGCGCAGGGAATCTGGAGAGTAGAGAGCACTGATTGCCATCTCACTATTGCTCCTTTTCCTGAGGTGAGGAAAAACATGGGTCAAGTTCACTAGCTCACCCAAGGTGACCAGGAAGCAAACATTCATCTAATCCTCCTCTCAGCTACCTTTCCAAGAAACAGTTGCTAACCAGACCTTCCTTAACTTCATCTCAATAGTCTTCCCAATATCAGTAACCTTTTTGTTAAATTTATCAGTTCAAGTGAGGTGGTGGGAGATGCTTAAAAGGGAAGAAGGACCAACAGTAGAGTCATACCATGTACTGTAGAAGTCCAGGAAAGGACTTCTAAAAGCTTGCTGTGTTTCAGGGGTTAGGAGTGGCCTGCGTGTAAGAATTTCAGAAGAACCACAGTCTTCTCCCCTCTATCACCAAGGCCTTAAATAACAAACAGGGCTTTGAGTTCAGGGTTTTTGTTCTTTGTGCATAGATTGCCCATACTGGAGTTCGTGATTGTTACCTGCCATGTTGCTCTCATGAATACATTTTACAAATTCGGTTTCATCTTTGCTGCTAGACTCCCTTAGCTCTGACTGTGGCACTTATTCCTGAATTTGCTTTTTTTTTAAATGTACATAAATCGTTTGTTTAATAATATACTCTCCCATTCTTAAAAAGGAGACGTTTACCCACTTTAGGGCTGCTAGCATTGCCCTCACTGTCTCTGTTCTCTCAAGTGCTGTCACACAGTGGTTCATGGCTCCACAGGAACTACATAAAGGTGTGCAGACCTAAAAATCTGAGCAGTGCTCGCTGATGCTTTTCATCCATATCTTGGCCTTTTAGCTCTCTTACCAGTTGTCCTTCCACCCTTCCTAGTCTGAAAAGCATTCTCTAGGAGACGCATGCAAAAGAGAACTCGAAAGAATAGCTTTTTTGGTATCGCTCATCGACCTTGCGCTAACACTCCAAACTCTGAGTACTGATGATAACTTTAAAAGCCTCTTGTCCTCTTTGACATTTTCTAAAAGTCTTTATTCTTTCTGAGTCTTAACCTTTCTGACTCTCTTCTGGAAGGTTCCCGGGTGGATTTTATGTTCGCGCTAGGGTGTTTACTCATTCTCCTTTCCTTTGAGCACAGCCTTTCAAACCCAAGTGGGTAGTCCTCAGCTGGCCTTAGAGCCTCCATGGATCTCATTTCTTTTGTTTCTTCATGAGCAAAGGTCTATTTCAGAAGAATATTTTCAGAATTGCATTTTTAAAGTTTCTCTTTTTTTTTTTTTTTTCTCCTGAGTTGCCTTGCCCATTAGGCTCTTTCTTGCCTGCTTGGAGTCCTGAGGCAGAAGGGAACATCACCTATTTCAGGGACTAAAAGGTGGTAAGAGAAGAGATGAAAATATTTCAGGCAGAGGGTTAAGGATTTGGGCATCTTTACTTCTAGCCTTCTAACATTAGCCCTAATAGTAATGAGAACATCACCACCTCTCCTCTCTTCTACTGAACACCTTAGGGCCACTTCACAACTTTAAAGGGAAAGGAAGAGAACAGAGTTGTCAAGACTCTTAGGAATAATTACTGTTAACATTTCTGATTGAAGCCATTATGAGGAAAACCAATGGCTACAGTGAGGTTTGGTATGCTCTGCAGGGGACTAAGTGGCCAATAGCCCTGTTATTACAAATAGCAGCATTAGTTTTCACCCATCAAAAGCTAATGCAAATAATCCCATAAGAGGCGCCTACATTTGCACATCTGCCATTCATGGAAGCTCCAATGTCCACTAAAGTCTGCCCCCGTCCAAGCCCCATTTGGACCCTATGATCCATCATGGATGCTGAAATGTGGCAGTACCCTGAGGACTCTCTCTGCCCATCTGCATGTCACACCTTCTGTCACCAGGCATCATGTGGTTTCTGTTCACTGACTCACCACTGCCAGTAGTAGAGGTGCCAGTAGAGACAGGTGTTCCTGCTGCTGCTTTTGAAGTCACAGTGCCCCCAAGATGGCTGTCAGAAATCAATGACTGAGTACCTCATGTCTCCTCTCTCCCACTCTCAACCTTGCCCTTCCCAGAGCCTGTATGCTTCCTGCAAAATCGGAGGGCTCTGCACACTCCCAAGAAGCTGCCAGTATGGTCCTCAGCACTCCAGTAGCCGCCACTTCAGGAAAGCAGCCTGGCATCTCTGAGAAGTGAACTGCCGTGGAGAGCTGAACACATAGGAGCAAGACGAGGAGCAGAGGAGTTTCAGTTGTCAGAACTTTCCAAGGCCTGCCAATCAGTTGCTTTTGCAGCACTCCTAATTCCGTCCTTGGCTAAGGAGACTTGTGTCAGTTGGTGCGGCTGCTTTTTAAAGATGACACCCAAAATGAATATGAACGCTCTAACATGGCCACAAGTTTAGCTGTTCAGAGAACACAGCAAGATAAATAACCACACCATGAGAAATTACAGCATTATGTACAGCAATAAATATGACAAATGATAGGCCAGATATTCATTGGCTCATAACAGTTGGCAGGCATAACCATCTGTGGATCCAAAGTTCGAACTATTTGTTTTTTCTCCTACTGCTACCTTGATCTTTGTCTTCCTCAGCTGGAATCTCTGGTCTTTCGGGTAGCCTGGACAACTTTGAAAAACCTTTGACTTTATAAGGTTTAAATTAAGAATTGCAGCTATTGCCGCAGAAAGGGCAAAACTCTCTGTGTGTGTATGAGAGAAAAAACACAAGAGATCTCATGCCACTTCCTTAGTGTGGAGAAGCTTTTTACTTACAAAGATTCTGAAAGCAGGAGAGGCAAACCTAAGGATAATTAAGAAAAATGATGGTGTTTGTTGCCACCGAAGAAATAAATCTTCTGTGTCTCTTGTTTATTTATTGATTAAACAAGCAACCCTACAATGGATTTAAATTTCTGCTTTTGTCACTGGAAAGGTAATACTCAAGTCCATTATTTCATTATGTGAAACGTGAATCTATATTTCTCATTTAGAACCTAAGTCCTCTGCTTAGCTGAAATCTCACAGCTTACGCCACTGACAAGAGAAAGCCTAGTGAGCCTTAACGTCACCACAGCAAAACTTGCCCAATTAGACCAGCTGTTCCACAAAAAAAAAAAAAAATACACTATAAACTTCTAATCCAGAATCTTGACATTTTGCGGTTGAAAATTTCATGCTAAGAAAAATCAGAGTTTTGAACAGGTGTCTTTCTAAACATAGCCATTTCCTGCTCTTGATTCTCAGTTCTTAGCCCAGGATGGAGAAAAAGGTTTCATCAGAAAGGTAGAGAAAAAAAATTTGGGAGTGGTGGAAAATGCTAACAGAATTCTCTTCAATAGAAACCTTTTACTCAGTTACTCATTCAACCAGCAAATGAGACAGCCAAGCAGCACAACTGACTTTCTGATTAATAGGTGTTTTGTATGAAAGTTTCTCTTTCAGCGCTTACTAAAATAAAGCAAAGTGACCATACTCAAGAGCAAAATTATTTCCACTCTTCACACACACATACCACCAAACTAAATAGTCATCTTGGGCAGATTTTGGAAAAATAAAAACCACAGGATTATGAGAGGACTCTGCTACCATTTCTTATCCAGGTACCACACCATCAAATCAACTTTGGAAAAGTAAAGTCGATCTATTCAGTAATACTTGTAACCAAATGTGCATTGAACACCTTCTATGTACAAAGCAACAAGTAGACTTTGTGGGGATTAGAGGGCTAAAGATAAACATGGACCATACTTTAAAGCCTCCAGTCCATGAAGATGAAATCACTGTATTATAATAGAGGGCAGAGGTCCAAATTGTGCCTGAGGAATGTGGTCAGTGCTGGGGGATCAGAGGAGAGACAGACAGGGTCAGCCCTGAGAATAAAACAGGGTGGTTTCCCGGCTGAGATGGGACTTGAAGAAAGGTAAAACTTGAACATGTTGAAGTAGCAAGGCACCCCACACACAGGAAGAAACCTGAAAATACAAAAGCAGGAAGGTAGAAAAGTGCTTTGGAGCCAAGCAGAGTGAGAAAACTAGCAAAGTACCAGGTGTGCAAACAAGCCTTGAAAAATCATCTGTTCACATATATTCGCTAAGCATTCGCCTTAGTATATTTCTGCCACTTGTCGGGTCACAGTAGAGACAGTAGTGAACAAAACAAAATTTCTGCTCACACAGTTATTTCCTAGTTGGGAAAGATACATATTGAAAAACTATATAATTCAGGAGTTTGTTTGTTTTTTAAGATTTATTTTATTGTTTTTGACAGAGAGAGACAGAGAGAAGGGGAGGGCCCAGAGCAGTCTCCACTGTCTAATTTCATCAGCTTTCAACATGGTTTCATTCCACTCAGGTGGGCAGGGACCATGCAGGGTGGGAACCAGGCCAGGGGCCTCCCACATGGGAGGCATGCCCCCTTGAGCCAGGGGCCAAACCGGGGTGCAAGAACCAACTGGGGGCCTTCAGCACGTGAAGTACACAGCAGTTCAGCATATGGGTCTGCACGGGCTGTGGCTGGGATTCAATCCTCAGTCCCAGGGACTGCAAAGCAAGTGCTCAACCTGCTGAGCCATCCCGGCTTCCCCAGGAGATGATTTTAAAATATACAAGCACTAGATAGCAAAGGTTCTAGAAGACGTTCAGAAGAATTTCTCTAATAACTCTTGAGCAGAAACCTAAAGTAAAGGAAAAGTGTCTATGTGGGGAATTACAATCCAGGAAGAGACCCTGAGGCGAGACATGTCTAGAGTAGTGTGTGGTTAGGGACCAAGAAGTACAGGAGGGCTGGACAATGCTGAAGGAAGCAGGAGGTGATGGCAGAGAATCAGCAGAGCGTGGGCTGTGGCTGGCCATGTCCTCAGGGCTTGTATGTCAAGGTTAGAACTTCAGATTTTCCTCTGGGTGGATAAGACATCAGAGGGTTCAAACTAAGGATTAACATGGCCCACCTTACGTTTTGAGATGAGTCCTATGGCGGCTGTGTGGGGGCTAGATGGGGGGAAGAATGAAATCCAAGAGGCTGATTAGAAGACCACAGCAAGAGCACGAACAAGGTGATGGTGGCATGGACGAGAAGTACATTGTGAATGTGAATATAGTCAGGGCAGGAACAGGCTGAAACAGCATTCATAGAGTGCCTATTCCTAGTCTCAATTGGACAAAATTTTTCCTGTTCATCTACAAAAATTTAGCTATACAGTTACAAGTTCATTTTTCCCCTGGCAAACAATCCTATCATTTGAAACATGCAAATAGCAAAATGATCTAGAATTACTCAGAGGTCCCAACTATACTGTCAACCTCTCCAAGCGATGGTGTTCCCACTAATTTGACTGATATCATGAACAGTGCTGTTGCAGTGGGCTTTGGGATTCCACTTTCTATTCATGGCTAAAGTGGTTCCCAGGTTAAAAAGCCAACTGCACTCTTTTTTCTCCTCTAGCTAACATGAGCCATTAAAAGTAATAATGTAGTCTTTGTGTCTAACAGCCACTTCTTTCCTAGTAAATTCAGAATAAACCTTTTCCAAGATGATAGATCAAGAATCGCGTGGCAGCTGGTGCTGTCCGTGCTGTCAGACAGCAGAAAAGGAGCAGGAAATGATTGAAGGCCATTTCTGCTCCATAACTAGTGCTGCCGAAAGAAAAATCCGTTTGCTCCGCATCCTGTCATGTGACTTAGGAATCCAGCTCTCCTCACTTAGTCCCATGGCCCTCACCCTCTCCCTTCCCCCTTCAGGGCGCCACTCTGATTTCTATTTTTCCCACATCTCCTATCACAGCTTCATATGATCATTAACACATGTTATCATGTCATGGGAGAGGTGCTTGCTTGATGGCTTGGGTATCTATCTCAACCATCTCATGACTGATAAGCTCTTCAAATCAGCCAGGTGAGAACTGCTGCAGCAGACACCTCAGGCTGAATGGAACAGACAGGAAGACCATATTTTCAAATGCCTGCGGCAACCTCTAGGTCACTTTCCTTCTCTGACCCAAAAATAAAAAAGGAAGGAAAAGAATCCACCAGCATAATGTGATGAGAAGTGCAAGGTGATGTGTCAGAAATAACAATGCAGGTCAAGCTGGCATTTGTTGTTACTGAAAATGATGAGTGATATTTCTTCTCCTATAACTGCTTTTGCTCCTTCAGGAAAAAAAAAAAAAAAAAATCTGTATCAGTCATTATCTTTCCAGAGCAATAGAATGTGAGGCTCTTTGCCATAAAATGATGGCCCCTCTGTACAACAAGAAAGCATTCTGTCTCAGTAGGTGACATTGTTTTTTGTTTGTTTTTTTGTTTTTTCTTAAACAGCAATTATTTACATAATTCCATTTTCAAGAACACTTTAAATAATTTTTAAGCTTTAATGTACATAGGAACCACCTGAAGATCTTGCTAAAAATAAAATTTGGGGTTAGAGGGCCTGGGGTGTGGCCTAAGATTCTGCACTTCCAACAAATCCCCAGGTGAAAGTCACTGCTATCTGCCTGGCAATCATATATCATGTCCCAAAACATTAAAGAGTATCTTTAGAACTATATTTTTAACTACTCTGTATTTTGTTTTTCTTTCTAGAATATTCCAATTTCTACTAGCTTTGGCTTTTGGTCAGGACCTTTGCTTTCTCAGTACTTGGAAGTTCTATTTGAGTATCTCTTAATTACGGTTGGGCATGTATTACTATTCTGTGTTAGCTGGATTCTTTATGATTAATGCTCTGCATTGTATTACTAATATATAAGTCACTATGTTGATGAGTTGAAGTAAGAAAATTTTCCTTCATAATCCTTGGAAAGTTAGTAATTAAATCCTTTAGAAACTTGGTAAGCAAGAATCAGATTGCTAAAGAAACACTGTATTTCTTAGAAAATATTAAGGCCATCACAATCACCTTTCTAGAAGGAAAAAATAAAAGTGCTATTTTGCTTGCTCCTTTGTACAGTGAAAGCTATGAAAAATCTTGAAAGAAAACTTAGAATAAAAATGACATTTTACATTGGATTCAGATCTTGTAATTTCAAAGAAAGCTGTTGAAGATACATTGATTTTGATAATTTCCTGCATTCCACTTAGCATCACCTGGAGCCAATCAAGAGAAATCAGAATATCTTGCTCTGACATTTGGGTGTGAAGCAAAACAACACCTCTATGTTTTGAACTTCACTGTTTCTGAAAGTGAGAGGTTGAGAGGCTGAAAGGTTGAAAGTTCTCCATGCATGCACATAAGAAGAAAAGGAACACAATATTTGGACCATGGATAAGTTCAAATCAGTTATGCTAGGTGGGAAGTTCCATCTGAAACCTCTCTTAAGTAGAATCTCTTGATCAAGCCAAAGTGTGTCCGAAAGTTTATTTTGCTGATGAACATTCCATAAAATCTGTGGTTGAGACTATTTCCTTTCCTTAAAACCCATGCCAATTTTAAGATTGTCAATTTATTTTTAAATTGCAGAGTTGGGTTGGTATTTGAGTATGCAGGAGAATATATTGCTCAATTGTCATTTAACCATAGATTAAATGTCTGCATAAAAAGGAATGCATTTTGCAATTTTCAAATTGATGAAAGTTTTATGGGGAGATGTAATGAGAATGAGGATGTATTTTATGCAGAAGGAAATGCTGTCTGGCATTGAAAAGCATAGACAAGGATTTAAGAGTCAAGGATTAAATTGGTGGCATCAGAAAAGACGCCTTTGGGGGGGTGGATGCTCCAAGGTAGGTCAAAAGAGAGTCTGCAAATTCATAAGGGCCCACTGCTTCCTTCATAACCTCAAAGACTCTGTGGTTCCCAGGTGAAAGGAGAGGGCAAGGTGACCTCAGATCTGGCTGTGTGAAGCTGGACACAGTACAGAATGGAGTGCAGCCTGGAGCAAATGTAGCATAACATGGAGGTCAGAAGAGTGGATACACCAACTAAAATGCCTGTGTTTGAATCCACTGAGTAGCTGTGTGACCTTGGGCAGGTAACTTAACTTTTTGTGGTTTCTAAGCAATAATAAGAAAAATCATAATAGTATCTACCTTGTAAGTTTGTTATGAGGATAAAGTGAATAATGTGAGTATTATGCTTAGATCAATCCCTGGCATAAGAATAAGTGCTTTGTGTTTGTTACACACATGTCCTTGAATAACGTTGTTCCATTTAATATCTTTCCATTAGAAAGTTGATGAGATGCTATAGGAACTTATATAACTCTTGTTTATGTCAATTAACCTACAGTAAAATTGGTTTTGTTATATATCATTTCATGTAAAGTCACAAAACCTATTGACATTAAGTGAAGACTTACTCTAAATAAATGAATAATAAAGCAAAATGGTTTAGGCAGACATTCTCTAGATTCATATTGCCTAGTTTCAAACCTCAGCTCTGCCACTCCACTGGGAAAGTTATTAATTTAGCTGAAGAGTAGATTACTCATAACACTATCGACCATTATATGAATGATCTTGGGCAAGTTACTAGGCTATCTGAAACTTGGTTTATTCATATAGCAGTCTACTTCCTAAGGTTGATATATATTAGCTACCTCTCCCATACTAATCTTGTCATTAAATTTGATAAGTATGTCTTTAACTTACTGAAAAACACTTCAAGCAAGAAAGGGCAGATGAAACTGACAGCCCGGTGGTGTTACACCAATGGCCTCTTTCAGGTTCGCATCCTCACATTCATCAACCCTTTCTGGGCAATGTCATTCATCAGTTATGACTGTTTCACAAAGCTGTCAGACAGCCCATATTTGACTAGTTAGTTCACACAATAATCTCTTTTGCTGCATGTTTTCGAACACACAGTACACAACAGTGTTAACACCTTACATTTATATAGCATGTTAATGTTTTGCAAAGCCTTTCATATACATTATTTTATTGAACTAGACACATTATAAGAGGGTCATTTGTCTTTGAAGGAGCAGTTTTGAGAAAATTTCCAAATTTAATTTTAAAACCATACTTTCACTACTACCAGAAATTATCACCAAAAACAGTATATCCATCAATGGCTTTTTTTAGGTGATAAACTGTAGTCCCTGCATCTCTGGATGTTTGCTTCAGAGGACAAAGCCACACCAACATGAAAAGAGCTGTTTGTGTTTCTCCTCTAGGTGATAAACTGTAGTCCCTGCATCTCAGTATGTTTGCTTCAGAGGACAAAGCCACACCAACATGAAAAGAGCTGTTTGTGTTTCTCCTCTCTTCTCTCTTCCGTGATCTAATCCACATTGCCTATTATTTTGAAAACATCTCTACTTAAATGAAAAATAAATCCCTTGTTTCCACTTATTCAAAATCTTTATACATTTGCCATTACTATAGAATAGTCTATAACTACCTTTCTTGAGCACAATACCTCAAGTTAGTATGTCTGCTCCCTCCTCCACATTTAGTCTGTGTACAATCTAAACATTACTGTTACTCCCAACACCCCTAAATCCACTTCCTCTTTAGCCAGACTAGAACCTCCTGGACCAAGACTTAGTTATTAACTGGATTTCTCTTTTATTTTGTTAAATGAGCATATATATAGCTCACCTACTTTCAAAGGCATTTGGGGGGACTGACAAACACAGGAGCAGCCAAGATTTAACAGAAAGAACAAAAAGGGTGGCCTCACAAGGTCTCTTTCTGTCTCTCGTTCCATGATCTTCCTTCTCACCCACATTCTACACACAGACACATGTCCCTTTTCTTTGATAATTACAACCTTAATCTCACTCTACAAAGTAAATACAAAGTCTGTGAACCACAGAATCTTCTCAAGACCCATATTTTCTACTTTCCAAATCTCAGAATACTCCCTTTCAGACAAACATGCTTCAGGATATTTCATGTGCTCAGTTCTCCCTCTTCTGCTTTGTATTTTCCCCGAGAAGTTTCTTTTATTTATTTAACAGACATTTATATTAAGTTCTTAGTCTGTGCCAGTTCCTGTTTGAAGTGCATTATGCAGATTAGCTCATATAATCCCCATAACACTCATGGGTAGAATTCATATTCATCTGACAAGGAAGGAAACTAAAAGAGAGAGAAGTTAAGTGGCTTTCACAAGGTTCCAAGCTGACTAGCAGAGCCAGGATGGGACTCTGGCAACAGGGTCTAGAGTCTGTGCTCGACTGGACACTGCCTCCACTTGGCTCTTTCTGTGATGTGTATTGATCTACTTGAAGCCCCCATTAAGCCCTACAAGGTCAGAGCACAGGCTACTCTGATATCCCAAGCAGCCCTGAGGCAGTTGTGTTCTTCCAATATTGACTTTGGTAGCTGGTGACCCACTAGCATGAAAAAAATAATAACTTGAATTTATTGAAAATGAGTTTAATGGACTCTAGTATTTCTGTACTCTGTGAAGAATGCAGTTTTTGCATTAATCCTCATAAACAACATCTAAATTAGAAATGTCAATGCATAGCCTAGATTGGAAGGGAAACAGAGATGAAATCAAAATAAAACATCACAGACTTGTAACAAAAAAATAGTTTTCTAAGTTTTTTTTTGTTTTTTGTTTTTGTTTTGTTTTTTGTTTGTTGGGTTTTTTTTGGAGAAAAGGTAAAACCTTTATAAGAAAATACAAAGGGACATAATTTTTAAAAGAAATGAAAATGCCCAGATTTACTATGAAGAACTATGTTTTTCTCTTCCACTAACTTATAACAGTAAACCTCTAGAAAGTTTCTGGCATTTACAAAGACCTTCTGTTTCACCAGTCTAAATATTTTCATCTCTATACTTTTGTATTGTTTTTATTATTTCATACTGCCTAATAAATTACCAACAATGCACTGGCTTAAAATATTTATTATCTGGAGTACCACATGATCAGTGAAGGATGGCAAATTTCTGTCAAAATAATTCACCCCATTGATTTTATGTGAAACTAGACTTTGCCTATTATTATCTGGCTCTGTAGAAAAGAACAAAAAAAACCAGTTTAATTCTTCTCTATTTCTCTGTTCCTCCCCAATCAACACAACAGCCAGAATATAAACTGCTTCTCAAGGAAATCTTCTTTACCTTTACCAAAAAATGCATTGTACCACTTATTTTCTAAATGGGTAGCAACCATATTAATGCAGGTTACTTTACACTAGAACAATATAGTTTAACTTTTCACTTCTCAAAATTTTTAATTAAAAAAGGAAATTGGTGAAAAAATTGTGATATACTTTACATTTGCTATTTAAATATCTTCTTAGTTGAAAATTTTTTGTTGAATTGATAGAGTTATAATAAGTACAGTGTCATTTTATTTATATCAATATATAAAATAAAATGTTACTAATATATCTATGCCAGTACTTAAGAGATAAGCCCATAAGATGTAGCTCATATCCAAAGTAAGATTGTCATTCAATAATACATTTGTGAAGGGAGAAAAGAATACACCTCAAATACTGACTTTGTAGACACCCTAAAATTTATAACATTAATACATGATGAAAAAGCACCCAAGGTGTCAAATATATGGTGATGATAGGAAAACTGACTCTGGGTGGTGAACACACAATGCAGCAAATAATAAAAAATAAAAGAATGAAAAACAAACAAACAAACAAAAAGAAGACCACAAATAATTAAGGAATAGCTTAATCACAGTTGGGAAAATTAGCTATTTCTGAGAAGGGTTAGAATGGGGAATTTTCTTGACTATATAACATATAAAAATGTAGGGTATTCTCAAACTCTTCACAGTGTTTCATAATTCTCTAATTAGAAATATATTTCTTTGGCTTTAAAAGTTTATTTTCTATTAAGTGAGTATATACTTAAGAGAGATAATACTTAAGCTTTATTAGTCATTTATAATTTATAGAAAAGAATTTATAAGATTTTTTGTTGTAAACAACAGGTATACATGGGACAATATGACAAGAACATAACATGCATTGTTAGCAGCTGAGCTCATTGGATAACGGTATACACAGAACAGGAAAGGAGAGCCTCTTGAAAGGGAAATGAGGAGAAGCAGACAACCAGTGAGCAGGATGACCATGTAACATATTTGTCACTTTGGAGTACGAAAGGGGATGTTACTGAACAGTAGAATACAGTGTTAGATTTATAGCATATAATAACTTCTAAAATCACAGGAAAAAGGGGTATTCAGCCTACTTAATTCTCCCCACCAAGTTTCCCTCACTTAGAGAAACTGTACCCTGACCCAAAAGAGCATTTCCATCAGTGCAAGTAACATTGATTGATTGACAAATGTGGGAATTTCAAGCAGCATACCACAGAGACTGGGAAGAGTTTTTTTTATAGTCTTTGACAGGATATGTTGGTACTGGTCATGGTTTAAATTTTTTTTTTTAAAAAAAGGAGGACATAATGTATTTTCGAATAAAAGATTTTTCCCATTGGAGAAATTTATAAGGAAAAGTAGTAGAGTACACATAAAAGTAAACCAGTTCCATTTCTGTTTTCCAAGATTGAATGCTCTCTCCTCCACACAGCCCCCACCTGGAGAGCTATATGAGCCATGCCCAAGATGATTTCCAGCTTAGCATTAACCAAGATTAATGTTAGACTTGATTCCCATGAAAATGCTCTTGCAGTTTGCCTTCATAATCTACAGACTGTTTTCAGTTAAGTTGTTGTCTAAAAGAGGAGAGGAAAAAAATCAATAAATGAATACAGGTTTTTTCTTAAAAACTGTCCAAGGGAAAGCTGGGGTGGCTCAGCGGGTTAAGCGCTCGCTTTGAAGCCCTGGGGGCCGAGGATCGAATCCCAGTCCCGGCCCATGCGGACCCACATGCTGAACTGGGGTGTGCCCCCAGTTCAGTTCTTGCCGGTGCAGCCCCATGCCCACCTGTGGAGTGAAACATATGGAAAACTAATGTCGACTATGGAGGCTGCTCTGGGTCCTCCCCCTTCTCTCTGTCTCTCTCTGTCTCTGTTTCTCTCTGTCAAAAATCAATAAAATAAATCTTTAAAAAAAAAAAAACTGTCCAAGAAATAAGATTCAAATGATGACAAGTTAAAAAGAATTAAAGTAGCAGATTCAAATGCTTATAGCACAGAGAAGAATCATATCATTTTTAAGTGGTTACAAGTGGATAAAAAGGGAACAACACACTTGAAAACTAAAATTTTCAATTATTGAACATTTGACAGGTTCTTTACCTTACTGTAATCTTCAAATAAGAGAAATGTGGGGCTTCTAAGAGAATTCTTTACTTCACAAAATATGAGCCAGTAAAATCAAATTTGATCTTGGTGAAAATTACCTTTATTGGAATAGGAAAATCATCAACTCACTGGGCCAGAATTTATTAAGCCCTGTGGGAAACATCTTATTGTTTAATTGTACTGCTTTATCTGCATAATCTTAAATAAAGCCCATATGATACTGGATTTCTCTAACCTACATTGAAGATATCTAACTCTATATTCTCCCTTCTCTGCTTGAAGGAAAAAAAAAAAAGGAAGAAGAAAAGCTTCTGAATTCTTGCATGGTGTGTGAGTCCACTTAACACAATTATAATGCCCAATTAATCTTAGCAACATGAGTGATGAATCATTTCTCCAGGTGTCTCTTCAAAAGAGATTAAATTTTGTTCCAACATTTGACTATTGTTTTAACCAACTCTAATCTTGCCAAATTAATCAGGAAACTAATAATTGAACTCAAATCAATTTTCTAAAATACTCTCTCCCCAGGTATAGCATACTCATCACCCTGGATACCAATTTTTCCAGGTAATACAAGGAACAATGACTGAATTTTGTCATTTACTTCACCTTTTTTAATCTTGATTTGATGGTATCTCCTGCCATCTACTGATAGATAAAAAAGATTTTAAAAAAACAACTTTTTGAGTCATATTGTCATATTATATGGTAGATCAGGAGTATCAAACCTGTTGACTTCCCTGGGTCAAACTGGAAAAAGAATTGTCTTGGGCCACACATAAAATACACTAATGATAGCTGATGAGCTAAAAAAAAGGGGGGGGGGGGGGGGAGGGCTCAGTACATAATTTTTATAATGTTTTAAGAAAGTTTACAAATTTGTGTTGGGCCACGTTCAAAGCTGCCCTAGGCCACATGTGGCCCACAGACTGCAGGTTGGACAAGCTTGCCATAGATGATCAATTGCCAACTTTTGCTCAAACGTGAAAAACCACCTAATTTTAACCTCAAGATTTTCATGTCTCTAAAGTAGCAATAGGTTTGTTTCTCATGGAAAACCTTTTATTGTATTTATGTTTTACATTTAATAATAGCACTAATATATAAGAAAAAAATACCCCTGGCTTTGGAGTCTCAGAATCTGGGTTGAGTGCCAGCTCATCGTAGGGCACTTAGGAGATCTTGTTCTCCTAAGCTTAGGTTTCTTATTCTAAAATAAAAGTGTTGGGGTAGAGCTAATTCTTCCCAGATTCAAGGTGCTCTAAGTCTTACAGGGCATTTGAGCTCTTAATAAATATAGCTCCAAAGACCAGGTCCCTCACAGTTTTACAGATGGCTCAACTGAAAAACCCAGGGTGCCTGCCACCTTTCAGTGATGATCTCGCAGAGTCCCTCAGCCCCACTCTGCAGAAGCTCCACCTCCTCCTCCCCTCCCCACCTCCACTTTGTCTGTTACATCCAAACACTGTACTTCCAGCCTGGCCCAACAAATAGCGTCATTAAGTGCTGTCTGCTGCTCCTCCTCATGCTGATGTAGGGTCTTCACTGTGGAATATTTGCTTCTCCTCATGCTGATGCAGGGTCTTCACTGTGGAATATTCCTCTCATTCACTCAGAGAAAGTCAGCATGGGAATAGCGATTAAGCTGTTGAATTTAAATGACTTTGCCAACTCATCTTGCTGCTGACTCCAACTCCCAGTTGGGCAATAGATATACTTGATTCTTTTCCTAACCTTTGAAGAGTAGTCAGTCCACTGACTCCCTACTTATCTGACGGTCACTTATCTGGTAACTTCAAATGTCTAAGACACCACTGAGGACACAGATGGTCAAAAAAAAGTCGTCTGAGAAACATCTTTAAAGGTCTCCAAGAAGCTGAAATATATGTCACTAAACTCATTTCACTACAGTTCATGCACTTGACTTAAGAGTTTTCTTCTGTTCCTTTCAGAGACATGTATCATCAAAATTTCTAAGCTTATCCATGTTGAATTTTTAGCCATTGCCATTTAAAAGCCACAGATTAGACATGGGGAGAAAGTCTACTAGAGGCAGGAATGGCATTCATGAGAAGGGACAACTGAGCATCTGACAGTAAATACAAAAATGAAAATGCTATATTATCTTAACTAAATCTTCTGAGAAAGCAAAGAAGTGTGTAATTCATTTTAGAAAGATTAGCATTAAAAATTGTTAAAGTAAAAAGTAGTCAGAAGCCTTAAAGGTACAAGTTTTAGATAAGAAAAATTCTCTGTGTAGATTTCCACGTTTCTAAACAATTTTAGAAAAACGAAGTATTTCTGTAGAATAAAAAAATGGGGGACTGACATAGTTGGATTCTTCCACAGCCAAGTTCTTCATTTCAAACTTAATTTTTCAGTGAATTTTTCCAGCCTGCTCCTTTACACCATACCCCAATTCTTGGATTCTTAAGGGTATACTGTATGCAACGTAAACTTTTCTTGATAGTTCAGATTCTTCTCTATTAACATCATTGGTCAAATCCTGATAACATTAGAGATGACAGAGTTGTGGACTTCTATGGCCTTCTACAAAGTGGCCCTTGGCCAGGACATTGTTGCAATACTTTTGTCTGTTTTGTTTTGGTTTGTCAAATCAAGTTCAATTTTGTGAAATGACTAGGATTCACAATTTGGCAGGCGACCTTCTTTCCTCAGGGGCCTCCCCTATAATGAAATTACTTTTACAAGCCCACAGCAAGATCTTCCTCCTCTTCTCTGCCATCCTAATTCTATCAGGTCTCAGGGTTGACCACACCTAATTTTGAACAGTCATGCAAGGCAGACCAGCCAAGGCTCTCATCACACTTGACCTTAGTTTCCACCATTAGTACTCTCATGTAAAGCAAAGTGTCAAAAAAACAATAATGTGTAACAGATTGCAAGAAAAAAAAAAGTTAATATGCTGCTGCCTCCCTAGGATTTGCCCTTTTACTATCATGCACTGGGGTGTGAAGAAGCACAGCTTGGGAAGAATTTGACCTTCTCCGTAAAGGTCATGAAAGTTTCCAACAGAAAGTGATGACTCATGTTCCATACATTCTGATATTTCAGAGTGTTAAGGAAAAATGCAATCTTGTCCAACACACCCTTTCTTTCCATCATTTTCTTGCCAGGTCACTGTACTTGTGAATTTTACTACAAAGGGCGTATCAACAACGAAGGTGAGGGAAATTGCTTAATGTGAACAAAAGTTCAAAAGCAGGGCAAGAGGAGTCAGGCTTCTCTGTGACTTGTGTTTACGAAAGAGATAGGTTTCATCCAAACACACAGATCTTTCCCATACAAATATGTGGCTCAGTGTTTTGGCATTTTTCAAAGCAAAGTTTTCGAGGCTGCCTTTCCTCCCCAGTTCTGTACACACACATATGCACGCACACAAACACCAGCTTTGAAATCTGCTGGTATTGTCTCAGAACTTGAAACACATCCAGCATTTGACCTTAACTTTCCAGCACTTCAGGAAGCAGGAATTCTCACACCCTAAGGCCTCCAGTTAAATGAGACCATGAAACTCTCTCCCCAAAAGATGTTTAATTGAAGACACTGAATATATATCATTTTCCATTCTCACTGAAAACATACACCACACTCCAAATCTTGATACAAATTGCTCATTTAACGATCAGCAATTTGGCTACATAACAAACACACAATTTGTGAGATCAACATGCCATCTATCTGCATGTGTATCTAGGAAACAGAACTAACAGACTTTCCCATCCCAGTGCACTGTAGGGAAACAATCAGCCCCAACATTTTTCAGTCCTGTGTCATAGTACTCAACGTGCCAGTTCTCAAGAGAGTCTGATTGGCCAAGTGTGGGCCAGTCCCCACCTCTCAGCCTGGAAAAGGCAGGGATCTTTGTCTGAGAGAAGCACCAAAATTGCCTGGAGTAGGAGCAGAGGCAAAAAGTATCTGAAGAAGTAGAACGGATACCCAACAGGCAAGATCTTAAGGTCAGTGCTACAAGCAGGGAAGTAACAAGATAACAAAACTCAGTTAAAATCTTAGGAGATTGTTCAGGCTACAATAACAATCCATGGATGCTTGGCTGGTGTTGTAAGTTTCCTTAATACATAAGTATGTACTCCAAAAGAGAAAATAACTCAAAAATTAAAAAATGGATGTAAGACCAACTTTGTTAAAGCCATGTAATAGCTTAGTTGACTCAATTATCTTATCCTATTAAGGGATGTAGGGAGGGGGAAAAAAAGAGGCTTTATAAGCCTTTATCAATCCTCTGTCAAAATGAAAATTGAACAAGAAACTCCTAACAGAGAAAATTATAGAATAGTTAAATGAAAGGAATCTTCACAGGTCAGACTACTTATTCAGTTCAAGAATTCTCTTTACAAGATCTTACAGCTTTTGCTTGCACATACATATTCCCCCACTGCACAGCTCTAACAAGCAGAATGATCTTCCTTACACAGACAAAAAAATTCTGTTTATCCATGAAGCCCACGTATTGATTCTAGTCCTGCTAACTGAAACTATTCACACATGGAGAAAAAAAAATTTTTGAATTTTCACATGACACCTTTCCAACATTTGGATCATGGCCACTACCCCCTGCAAAATAAATAATAAATTAATGAATTAATAAATAATAAAACAAATAAATAATTGATCCCTCTAGGCTGAACAACTCCAGTTCTTTAAATGGTTACTCATAGTACTTTGCTGACTCTTCACCATTCTTACAGACTTCTTTTGTGCAGGTACTTGTTATGAATATATAAATATAAATCTTTTCACTCGTATGTTATTCCAAGAAAAGATTTCTGGTAGCTGAGCTTCAGTTTGTCAATATCCCTTTAAAAAAATATGATGCCCAAAATGAAACACAATCCTCCAGAATCAGAAAGCAAACGAACTACATTCAGCACACTTCACAGATAGGCTACCATATGTCACTATGTGTTTCAGGATCTGCCGTCATGGAAGAGGAGGAAGTACAAGACTGCAGGGGAGGTAAGACTGGGTCCTGGGTTGCATTCCAGTATCATTCAGTGTGAAAAATACCCTATATAAGGAAAACAACAGATGTAAAGTGCCGGCCTATCATACAAAAAACTCTTCCATCCTGGGAATATCTTATCAGAGTCACAATCTGATGTTGTTGCCTCACACCCGCTAGGGGAAATTTCCCTGGGATGTGTTAGAAGAGGAAACTGCCTTGAAAGAAATTTTTCAGGCACATTAGACCTGACAGAAGTCAGTTGTGATGTCAGGACTGGGTATGTGGCGGATCTAATCGGAAACACAGTCCTGGTGCACTCAATGAGCCACAACAGCCTATCCTGCAGAACACCTCCTCAGTGTTCCCGGCACTGAGGATTTTAGCTATCTCTAATATGGGGGTAAGAAGGCTTTGGAAGGCAGGTGGTAATCACAGGTAGATTTTGTTAATGGTTTATCAAAAGCATGTTCAGCAAGTCCAATACATTCCCTGTGCCTACTAGAACACACAACATATCGAAGCCTTCCTGGCTTTTCAGTCAGATGTAAATTGTTTGTCTCCATATGATTTTTACAACTGTTTTAGCTAATTTGGAGATTTAAATATCCAGCCTTTAGAGCCACCTGTGCTTTAATGAAGCATTTGAGAGATAAATGGTTCTGAAGCCAGGAGCCACCTTCCACTACACTACTCCAATTCACAACCCATATGTCCTTTATTCCCTAAAATACGCATACATGTGCGCACGTTGCACACACACACAATGCTGATCTGTGTCCTGGTTGTGAAAGCCTTTTTTAAATCCAAGCATAATTAATTTCTTAATCTCCTAAGCAATGACAATCAATTCACCATGCTTTATCCAAACTCTATTTCTTTTATTCTTACCATTGAAAATAGTAAAGTAATAGTTACTATTTTTGGAAATGTGACAGTGAACGTGGTTTTTATTTAGCTGTTTTTTAACTCTGTCTTGTCAAAACAAAAATAAATGAAAACTCTGCATGGTGACTCAGACTAGATATTGCTGATGCAAACCTGAGTTGGGATTGTAGCATCTCATAACCAGTGGCACAACCTTGCTTAAGACGAAAGGTGGTATTATGTGCAAGCATGGAAAGGTATCTTACGTGCATATATCCCAAGAAGCCTGCCAAAGCCCGTTCTATTTGAAAAGTCAGCCTGTGGCGTAACTTTCCCTTTGTTGGGAGGCACACTATTTTCTGTACAACACAAACTGCTGCATCCCAAAGGCAAACTGCAGGGAGAGCTGTGGGATGCAAGCAGGTATAGAAATCCACCTGTATTTTTACATTTAAACAAGTTAAACAGAAAGTAAGTCCCACAAGGGCAGGAATTTTTTTTTCTTTGTTTATACTGTTGACTAATTTATCCCAAACACCTAGAACACTGCCTACCACACATTATTGCAAAATGATATGATTGAGAATGACTGCTCTAAGTTCAAGTCTAAAAAGGTATTTTTCCTGGACCCAGCGCTATGCTCATAAATATTAAGAAGTTAACAGTCCCATGTTGGTGAATATTAGCATATAGACTAACATGATGGGCGTCAAATGAGGAGTATTGGTAGAAGATCATATCTGGATCCAAACAGATTTTTTTTTTAAGTGTTTTGGTGTCTTATTGACCAGTGGAATCATTCTGTGTGTCTTTCTATATTATACAAAAAGGGTTCACAAAGAGAAAACTAATAGTTACCATGATTAGGTGTTCTCTGATGTCTACAGGAAATTGCCTCCTTAATAATTCTTTTAACCCAAGACATTGCAAAGTGTTAAAACAAAGAATAGGAAAGATATTTTGAAACTTATGCCAATAAAAAATCTCTACTAAGTAGGGTATGGCCAAAAAAAGGGAGTGAGACTGGAAAAGAAGGAACTGGGATGCTAAGAGCCAAGTGTAAACTGGGATGTGAAATTAAAGCTGAAAGATAAGGGTGTGGATGCCAGAAACCAGCAGAACAAGGGCTGCAGGTAGGAGGGTAAGCAAGGTACAAAGCCCAGAGGAAGAGTCTTTCAGCCTTTTCATTGCCCACCTTAAAGAATGGAAAGAGAAGAGGAGAAGCCCTTTGGCAGAGGTACTTGGTTAGCACAACTGTTCCCCCAGTTGCTCTATCTTACTGATGTTCATGTTTGTTTAACAAACAGTAGACCAATAGATGAACCAGAAGTCTCCTCATGAAGATCCTACGAGCAAAATTTACCATGGGTTTCCTAATCACACATTAGCACCATTATTTCTGATAGACATATTAATGATCATAATCATTAGACCCATCAGATATTCATAACCTCCTCATATGTGTGACACTTTTTCATTTAGGAGCTTCTAAACCCTCATTTTATTGTTTGAACATACATAAGAACTACAGGCTCAATAACTTACCTATATTATAGCCATTAGCAGAGCTGGGAAAAAAACATGCCGATCCATGTCCTATATATTTGTACATTCTATTAAATTAATACGTAGTTTGTTTTGATGGCTTCACAAAAATTCTATAGTTGAGCCACATTTGAAAATGAGAGAAATGAAAAAAATATTTACACAGAGTTGTATTATTTTTCATTCTGACACACAGAACAAAGATTAAGAGCCCTGA
>PVKE010014203.1:0-35336 GCA_004027555.1 Craseonycteris thonglongyai
AAAAAAAAAAAAAAAAAAATAACTCTTAAAAGGATAGCAAAAGGGAAGCAGGGATGGCTCAGTGGGTTAAGCACTCGCTTTGCAGCCCCACTGTCAGACCCAACTCCTTGAGAACCCATTTGTTGAACTGAGGTGTGGACCCCGGTTCAGTTCTTGCTGGGCAAGCTTCCCACATGGGAGGCCACCAGTTCAGCCTTCAGTTCATGGGGGCATGCCTCGCATGTGGGAGGCCCCCGCCCAGTTCCTGCCCTGCGTGGCCCCCGCCCACCTGTGTGGAACGGAAACTATCGTCCACATTGACCTTGAAAGGACTGTAATTGTACCCACTTCCAATTAATATACTATGACGTTCAAAGTAGTCCCTTAGTGTGAACAATCAGTCAACAGGTTTGATTAACTGAGTTCTCTGCTTAAATGAAGAACCCCACTTCAAAAAAATGTACTTTTTCTGCAAGGTATGCTAAGTTCCAATTATTCCCTTGTCATTGTGTTTTTATCCTCATAACCTATATTTTATACCATTATAGACACAAAAGAATAATTTTATTTTTAATAACCTCTGTCTTTGTGTTTCAGTCTGTCCTCCTTATTGGTAGGGTAAGGAAGGTATGTTTTATATTTTTTATTTATTTTGACAGAGACAGAGAGAGAGAGACAGAGAGAGACAGAGAGAGACAGAGAGAGAACTGAACTGGGGGAACTCCCCAGTTCAGCATGTGGTTCCACACGGTCTGGGGCAGGGATTCGATGCTCGGACCCCAGAGCTGCAAAGTGAGCGCTTAACCCACTGAACCATCCCGGCTTCCCCAAGAATAAATATTTTAATACAGTGGTTAGCGTTACATTTGACAGACCGATGCAGTGGTCTATGAGAATTTTATCATTATAAAAAGTTGGGGCAAAATGGCTGAATTGTTTTTCCCGTAGGCATGCTGATATTCTGCTCTGATTTGGTACAAATTCCTGTAACTACCAACTTACTTTGGGTGACTGAGATCCTTGTTGTAACTCAGCTATGAATACATATGACCAGGAGGTATTTGAACATACCTTTTAAAATGAGAAGACCCTGGTCAAAAAAAAGAAAAGAGGGAAAGCTGGGATGACTCAGCAGGTTAAGCGCTCGCTTTGCAGCTCGGGGGGACCGAGGATGGAATCCCGACCCCGGCCCATGCGGACCCACATGCTGAACTGGGGTGTGCCCTCAGTTCAGTTCTTGCCAGGGCCTATGCGGGAGGCTCCCCACCCAGTTCCTGCCCTGCGCAGCCCCACGCCCACCTGTGGAGTAAAACTATATGGAAAACTAATGTCAACTATGGAGACTGCTCTGGGCCCTCCCCCTTCTCTCTGTCTCTCTCTGTCTCTGTTTCTCTCTGCAAAAATCAATAAAATATTTTGTTAAAAAGAATATAAAAATAATTTTACTTTTTTTTTACTGAATGTTCCCTTAACTAATCTATTTCCATAATGTCTGTTTTTGTTTTTTTAACAGCACACTCTCTCATAAGGTCCTTACTTGTGATAACTTTAAGGGAGAAATTGGGAAGGAAAAGGAAACTCCATTAAAGAACAGAAATAAAGATAGAAAAATATCAAAAATGCTTTCTTATTCTCTAAAGCTCTGAAAATTAATATAATTACGTGAGCCACATTCCACTACTTGCTTGGAAGTTATAACCTTATCTCTCTATATCATGACATATTTAGACTCATATTTTGATGAAGAAAAGCAATTTACATGCAAATAATGATTCCAAAATAGCAATTTCATTTTCTACTCTCTCCTAGTAATTAAAAAGGTGACTTCTCCCTTTACTCTATAACACTTTTTTTTTTTTTTTTTACTCTGACATTTTCATCCTCTTCCAAACTAAAATATCTTTGACCTAATGACTTCTGAGGCCTGAAGATAAACCTATCTCCTTACTTAGTTTATGTCCCACTGGGGCCTGAATATTCCTTTTTAACCCTTCCCTAGACCTCCTGTTCTTTTGTTTGTTTGTTTTTGTATTTTGTTTGTTTGTTTTTGTTTTGTTTTGTTTTTTGACAGAGAGAGAAGGAGACAGAGATAGAGAGAAGGGGGAGGGCCCAGAGCAGTCTCCATATTTGCACATCATCGGTTTTCTCTGTAGTTTTCATTCCACAGGTGGGTGTGAAGCTTCACAGGCAGGAACCAGCTGGGGGCCTCCCTCTTGGGAGGCAGGATCCTGTGAGCAGGGACCTCCCATATGAGAAGTGTGCTCGGTGTGGGATCCGAACCTGGTGCCTCCCACTTAGGAAGCTTGCCCTGGTGAGAACTGAACTGAGGGCACAACCCAGTTTAGCATATGGGTCTGCATGGGCCGGTGCCAGAATTTGATCCTAGGACCCTGGGGCTGCAAGATAGGTGCTCAACCTGCTGAGTCATCCCAGCATCCCTACCTGTTTGTTTCTTGAATGCACCAGGTTTGTTCCCACCATAGGAGCTTTGTAGGTGGTATATCCTGGGTCTGAAATACTCCTAGCCCTCATTCCAAGGTCTCTCAATGAAACCTTCTCAGGCTTCAGTCTAAAATGTACTACTCTCTCTCTTCTCCCCTCCCCTCCACACACACACATCAACACTCATTATCCCCATTTCTTGCTTTGTTATTCTTTATGGCACTTACTATAATTTGTTATAATATATTTTATTTATTTATCTTGTTAGTGATCTGTATTCTACCATGACAGTCTAGGTTCCTAACGAGCAGGGATTTTGTCCATTTTGGCTCGTTTCCCCAGTTCTTGGGATAATGCCTGGCACATAGGAAGTGAATGAAGACTGCAGAAACACTAAATTGTTGTTACAAATAGTCTTGAAATCTGTATGTCTTTCTTGAATTTTCTGTGAACCAAATAACTAACAGTGCAACTAAAGTCACATGGGAGCTTGTGAAATTATTTATGACTAAAATGCTGTCCTCATGATGAAAAGCTTGCATGCTAAAATTTTCAAGCAGACCTTACACATTTAGATGTTTACAAGGACCAGGCATATAAATAAGCTGAGTGATGTGGGCCAGGTGGGGACTGTGGGTAGTTAGAGAGCACATGTCTAATTAAATGAGGCAGCAGCTCTTCAATACCCCCTGTTACTTCTCATGGGGGACTTACTGCCCAGAGTTGCTAGACTGTCTGTTTCTTTCAAGGAAAGCAGACATTTGAATTTTCACTTGAAATCTCCTGGTTCTTAGAAGTAAGTAACTAACTCAGTTGAGAGATATGTCTGATGGCCTGTTTCATACTAAACAGTACCCTGTTCTTCCTAGAGCTGCTGTTCTATATTCTCTTATGTCTCCTTCTGTGATAGATTAAGTTAAATGTCATGAAAACTGCAGGACTCAGTTAACAGACTTTTGACATTCTCCATTAAAAATCTAAAGCAAAACCAGAAAATACTCACCACACTATCCTATAATTCACATGGTAGGAAAAATAGAAAAATAGAAAGGGAAAGATATCTTTATCATCTGCTCTCTTTCCAAGTCTATGTCTTATATATATGGAGAGGCATAGTACTTTTATGCTAGACCTGTCATGACATTTTACTTTTTTAAGATTGATTTTTATTGTTTTTTTCTTTTTTAAAAGACAGAGACCAACAGAGAGAGACAGAGAGAAGGGGGAGGGCCCAGAGCAGTCTCCATAGTTGACAGCATTAGTTTTCCATAGTTTCACTCCACAGGTGGGCATGGGGCTGCCCAAGGCAGGAACTGGGCTGGGAGCCTCCCGCATAGGCCCCAGCAAGAACTGAACTGGGGGCACTCCCCAGTTCAGCATATGGGTCCACATGGGCCAGAGCCGGGATTCGATCCTCAGGCTTTGGGGCTGCAAAGTGAGTGCTTAACCCGCTGAGCCATCCCAGCTTCCCTGCATTTTACTATTAACCAATATGTTAGTCTGTTAGGGCTACTATAACAAAATATCACAAATTGGGTAGCTTATAAACAATAGAAATTTATTTTTCACAGTTCTGGAGTCTGAACAGTCTAAAATCAAGGTGCAAACACAGTCATGTGAGGGTCTTCTTCCTGGTCATAGCCATCAATTTCTTACTGTATCCTCACATGATAGTAAAGATTCAGGATCTCTCTGGAAACTCTTTTTTAAGACACTGACCCCACTCATGAGGGTTCTGCTTTCAAGACAAAAATAATTCTTTAGTATATAAATAAGATAATCAGTAGGGTCACAGCCTATTGGGTACTATATAATTGTCTATAGACGTAATTTATTATACCAAATATGAATTATTTGAAATACCACAAAGAAAATGAGAAGTTTTACAATACAACTTATTGACATTGGAAAAAGTAGAGTTGGAGGTTTTTAAGTCCACGCATGCAATGGAACTCCTAGTGCATGGTTGGCATGATTTCACACCCTTTATGAATAAATAATGCTCCTTACTTACGGCACAAATATCAGGCTCCATAGACAATATACTTCTAAAGCAATCTCTTGTGGTTTGAGACAGTGAGGTGGATAAAGGATGCAGTTCTTAAGGAAGGCTCACTGCCAACAGTCTCACCAGTAGTGTCACCTTAGTGAATGGACCACACCTACAGTGATCCCACGGAAGTGTCTGCAAATAAGGGGCCATAATCCAAAACTGCCTCCAGCACAGTATTTTGGTCTCATGTTTGTAGTCATATTCACTGCCAACATTGAAAAAGTGGAATATTTTACATAATATTCTCGATTTTCCACTTCCTTAGACAAAGTATTAGATCTGGTACCAATGGATCTGCATTCCCCTGGGACAAAAACCATCAGAAGCTGAGTGGCAGCTACTTCCTTTGCTTGCCTCAGTCTCTACTATTACTGGTGGCTGACACCCTGCCCACTTAGCTTACCATTCTCTGGTTGCCCTCTATAAAAATTGGCATTTGAGAGAATGGCTTAGAGAGAAAGTACTTAAACTTTTTGGTCTCTGGACACCTTTAAAAATTTTTTAAAGTATTGAGTATTCCAAAGAGGTTTTGTTCCTTTAGGTTAAGTCTATTGGCAATTAATGATAGGGAGAAATTAAAAATAAGAAAATTTTATTATATTCATGATCTGTTAAAATAAATAACACCTTTGTATGAAAATTCACCATTTTTCTAGACAAACAAAAGAAATAGCAAATGGAGTTGTATTATTTTACATTTTTGCAAGTCTCTTTAATGTCTGGTTTAAGACCTCATATCTGCTTTTCATGCAATCTATTCTGATAGATTGTTTTGACTGAAGAATATTCAGAAAATCTGCCATCACATAGATAAGTAGGTGGAAAAGGGAGCAGCATTTCAGTAACCTTTTCAGATAATTTTGAATGTTCTTCCTTGATACCAGAACTTGATAAGTGGTAGTTTCTTACAAGATTAGCAGCAATGTAAAATCTAAAGCCATATGAACAACTTTTCATAGTGTTACATTAAAATTCATTTATATATCCCTGTATTTCAAATGGTTCTTTAACTCATGCATGATTTTGTAGCATCATTAGTTATTTAGAAAATATTTCATTGAACTTTACAGATAACCCACAAGTTGACCCTTATTACAATTTTTTAAATCTAATGTAGTAATATCAATACTGATCTCATTTTAAAAGTCTGGTTGATGCAAGTTACCAAAGCCTTAAATTTCATTCCAAAGTTCAGATGGTATCATTGGCATTAATCAAATGCTGCAGGCTGTTTTCCTTGAAATAATGGTCTCATTTTGTTCATTTCAAAAGTATAAAACCCAGGTCTGAATAACCACATTCACCCTCAGTCTTTCTGGCAAGTAAAAATGGTATTAGGTGCAAAAAAAAAACAGCTAGTTTAGTTCACAACCCAAACAATTGCACAAATGTTTTTCCTCAAGACAACAATCATTTTTCAATATGCTGCATATTTGTTTTGTGCACACTTCCCATTTTGTCACTCAAAGATATAATAAAATTAATGAATTTGACCATTTCATCAAGAACATCCTCAAGTGAAACTTTTTTTAGATGTGTATAAAAGCACATAGTACAGTGCAGCACGGCCTGAATTCCTACTAAGATATCAGTTTCAGCCACTTTTCCTTTTTTGTACCTCAGTGAAAATATCACACAGTAACAAAAACAAACAGTACGTTAATGTTATTATGAAAGTACTTTTGACCTCATGGACCTACTCAAAGAGTCTTGGGGACAGCAGTGGTCAATGACTATACATTAGAATGCTGAGACCATTGGTTCTCATTTCCATGGAACAAGAAATTAGACTTGGAGTAATAATTCAGGTTAACTGATTCATAAGAATCAAATTCATAATATTCTATATCAGAAAGTCAATTCATTAATTTCTAGTTGAAGACATTCTTTTTGAGTCAACAGTTTGCTCAAGTATCGTAACCAGGACACCTTTATCTTGACCTTGAAAAATAGGCTTTTTTTAATCAGAATATCTCTTGATAATCCTACAGTCAGAGCATAGGTTGATAAATAATTCTGAGATTTATCTCCTTTAAGCCATGGAAAAGCCTGACTTACCTGCCCTACCCAAAACAGAGTACATGTGTCCAGAGGCGATACGTATCAGCTGAGTCGGTGCTGGGTCAGCAGAGCACTTTCAGTACAGGACTTCTCTTTTCTGACCAGGTCTAATAATCTGACAGTCTTTCACAAAGAATGGCCAACTGATAATTGCTGCAAAGCCACAAGCACACTGCACTCCTACTTCTTTGAAATTATACCCAGATCTTTTGAATTTGATTTCTCAACATTACGAGATTCTTCAGTTAAAAATATACAGGACTGGGGATGTTGAGATAGCTTAGCAGGTTGAGCATTTGCCTTGCAAGGTCCAGAGTTCAATTTCCAGCCCTGGCTTATGCAGATTTATATGCTGAACTGTGGTGCAACTGGTAACTGCTAATGCCACCTGCAAAGGTTCTCGCCTCCGGTACAAGAGGCCCCCGGTTTGGTTCCCACGTACACCTGTGTGAAATGAAACCATGTCACAACTAATGATGTACAACTATGGAGACTGCTCTGGGCCCCCACCCCTCCTTCTCATACGCCCTCGCTCTCTCTCACTCTCTCTCTCTCTGTCTTTCTCTCACCTTCTCTGAACACAATAAAAATATATATTTTTTAATGTACAGGCTTGTTAATTACCATAAATAGCTCATCATACCTCTTATGTGTGAACTCACATTAATATTAAGGAACAATGGAATTCTTTCTTTTTCTTTTCTTTCAGGGCCATTTTATTGTTCCCTCTGTGTACCTTCTTAGTCAACCAATTAGATATTATACCACCTTCCTTAGAATTCTTCTATTCCAATTTTCAGAATTGTACTAGGCTATTTTGGTGAGAAACTGTCTGCAAAGTCTCTTTTTTTATGCAGCACTCACCCCTTAAATGAACTAAAAATTCTCACTTCAATCAAATGAAGCCATATCCTGCTTTAATTTACAGCTCACCTACTACTCAGTCTTGTTCACTTGAAAATTAAAAATGCTGAATTGTTGTTCATAGAACCATGAAAAATGGAAAATAGAAAATATTAAAGAGATATTTAAATAGGAAAGCAAACTTATTCATCTCAGGATTTTACTGACACCTCACAAAAAGGAGTTGAATAAATAGAGTCACATCTTGCTTAAAGACTGTTTCAAAACTAATAGCACCAACAGATACCATGTATAAATGGATAAGAGTTAGAAAAATTGTACAAACAATAAATTCTATAAATAAAGGGGTGTGGTAAAATGCTGACTATAAAAATATTAAGCAATAAATTAGATAATCAATAGAAGAGCCAAGTGTCTTTTATCTTTGGCCCAATCAGGTTAAAAATTAGGAGATGCCAGGATGGCTCAGTGGGTTGAGCGCTCGCTTTGCAGCCCTGGGGTCTGAGGATTAAATCTTGGCCCTGGCCCATGCGGACCTATATGCCCCCCAGTTCAGCTCTTGCCAGGGCCCATGAGGGAGGCCCCCAGCCCAGTTCCTGCCCTGCACAGCCCCACATCCACCTGTGCAGTGAAACTATATAAAAAACTAATGACTTCCAACTACGGAGACTGCTCTAGGCCCTCCCCCTTCTCTCTGTCTCTGTCAAAAACAAACAAAAAAACCAATAAAAATGCATTAAAGTATACATATTATGCTAATTTCATTAAGCAGTTAAGAGAAAGAATATCAGTAGGGTAGAATTAAGGCTTCCATAAGAAAAAAAAAAAAAGAAATTATAGCAAATTAGAATTCAAGGCAACAACAGCGGCATAAAATATTTTTGGTGGTCTACTAGGACAAAGAGATAAAATAGGTTTAAAGGAGAGAGAGAGACAAATGTAGCTACAAGGAATAAAATAACTGGGTGGATAAAAAGAGAGAAATTAACAAACAGAAATAGACCAAATAAAATGGAAGCCACCTATGAAATGAATTTTTATCTACGGTCAAAGAAAATAAATGACATTTTATAGTAAAATCATACCTTTCAGAACATAATCCACTTTACTTAAATCTTCTCATTTTAGCCTCATAAGAAATCTGGTAGGTAAATATCCCCATCTTATGTGTGAACAAAGATGTTAAGTGGCTAGATGATTTTCCCAAGGTCTTCTAGGAATTTGTATTACCATGGTGATGGGGTGCAATACAAATGTACGATTTCCAACCTCAGCTGGGCCTTCACTGCATCACAACAAGCATTTAATTCAGCAAATTAGTTCACCCTCTGCTCAACTGGGACAATGGATACCACTCGATATAAATGTTTCCTCCACTAAAATCTTAGTTATCTTTCTCCTACCTTTGCATCTTGTTTTCTGCCTACCTCAGAAAAAGAAATGTTGCTGCTCTCTCCATCTACACCTCTGGTCTTTATTTTCCAAACTTTCTCTTTTAATTACCTTTTATAATCACCTTTCTCCTTTCTTACGAATCTCGTTTTCCTCCACTTTACATCTCTGCTCCACTTTGCCTCTACCTCAGCTGCAATCTCATTTTTCTTCTTCCATTTACCACCATTCTCATTGAAAAGTAAAAGACATTCCAGTTGCAGTTTCCTCACATATCAGTCGCAGCTGACCCAGAGCACTGCATTAGTAGCAATTTAGCAAAACTTCCTCAAAGAAATAAATGAATGAATGAGTGAACTTCAACATTAAGGCTCTTTAAACATGTTTATAAGCACAGATTGCTGTCTTTCAGAGAAATAGTGATTAGAAAACAACTTTGCAGATCAAAAAGACTTCTAACATAAAAGATTTCTAGCATCATTTACTGCTGTACTACTAGGTTTTTCAAATTGTCCATATTCTCCATGCCTTTTTGCCTTCTATTCCCTCTCCATCATCATCACCCTCCCCCACCTCAGATGGGAACTTCTATTGCATGCTCATCACACTGTCACGGCCTCTGTTGCTGCATAACAAACAGCTCCAAACCTTAATGTCTCAGCTGGGCAGTTCTCGCATGGACCCCCTTATATGGTTGAGTCAGATGGTGATGGAAGCTGGCTTCTAGAGTCAAGGCTGGCCAGGATTGCTAGCTACAAGGAGTAATAAGTTAAAGGCCAATTCTAATTCAAAGGGAGGAGGCTATATAAGGGCATGAATATGAGGAAGAACAGCTCCTAGGGAAACCATGCTATATGCTTAAAAAATATAACTTTGGAGTTGAACTACTACATACTCATATACTCAATTTTGGATGTTTATATCCTCTAAACTTTACTACTAAAAATAGGAATTTTTGAGTGACTATCAAATGGTAAATGAGTGTTAAAGACGTCAGTCAATATGTCAGCTATGCACCAAAAATGCAACTGACTAAATTTATATAAAACCATTTCTAGATGTTATTTTTTTTTTTTAAGATTTATTTTTATTGTTTTTTGACAGACAGACAGACAGACAGAGACAGAGAGAAGGGGGAGGGCCCAGAGCAGTCTCCATTGTTGATAGCATTCGTATTCCATATCGTTTCACTCCACAGGTGGACACAGGGCTGCGCAGGGCAGGAACTGGGCCAGGAGCCTTCCGCATAGGTCCCGGCAAGAACTGAACTGGGGGCACACTCCAGTTCAGCATAAGGGACCGCCTGGGCCGGAGCCAGGATTCGATCCTCAGTCTCCAGAGGTGCAAAGCAAGTACTTAACCTGCTGAGCCATCCCAGCTTCCCCCATTTCTAGATGTTAAGACCATTCTTTACATTGAAATTTTATTACATATGTAGAGAAGCAATGTTAAGTGAGCCTGTAAAACAAATAACACTGATGGAGTGCAGGTAAACAAACATTTAGTGACACCAACCATGGGTCCAGCATTGTGCTTTCCACTGGACCCAAGTTGCCTTAGAATGACTTAAATACAAATTCATTCCTTTATATGTGTATGCTTCCTGCCAGGTCAATAAAATGACATTTATAACTAAAATACATCCGCAACTTTAATTTCTAAAGTTTTATTTTTATTGCTTGAAAGAAGGTGAGAGAGAGAAGGGGGAGAGCCCGGAGCAGTCTCCATAGTTGTACACCATTAGATGTGACATGGTTTCATTCCACACAGGTGGGTGTGGGGCTCTGCAGGTCTGGAACAGAACAAGGGGCCTCCTGCAGGGAGGCAAGAACCTTCGCCAGCCTCTCAGCAGTTACCTTTCATGCCACAGTTCATCATATGGGTCTGCATGGGCCAGGACTGGGATTTAATCCCAGGACTTCATGGTTGCAAGGCAAGTGCTCAACTTGCTGAGCTATCACTTTAATTTTTAAAGTGAAAATTTATTACGACGATTATAATAGAATCTAAATGCAAAACCATACAGAGAATTAAGAAATAATAGATAAATAAGGCTATAGATAGATAGAGGTAAAGATATATATTCACAGAGAGAGAGAGACAGGGACAGAGACAGAGAGACAGAGAGAGGAGGAGAAAGAGGAGGAGGAAGAGGAGGAGGAAAGGAGTGGAAGAGGAGGAAGGGCAAATTCACATGCTTATTTATTCAGAAAATTTACCTTACAAATTTATAAAATAATTATTCAGTAGAGATACTTAAGAAACCCTTGTCAAATGACAATTTTCTAAACCAGTTATTAAAGAAAGATTATAGGGCTTTCAAAATTTAAGACAACTAAAATGATAATGCAATTTTGAGCAAAAAACTAATCTGAAGAATTTGATAAGTTTCATAATAAACTATTAAAAACCAATGTGGTTTTAAAATTCATATGAATATGCCATCTGCATATTTCTAATATGTATAATAAGCATAATCTTAAGTTACACTTTACATTTTATAAATATGTTACTTACATGAAATCAGATTCTGAGAATTTCTACTTGCTTTGAAATATTATTATTATTCAAAAGCTGAAAAGTCTGAATATAATGTTATATAAGAAACACCAGATGGTAACCATATCCTGCTATAATGAAATTTGCAAATGAACACTGGAGAGAAAAGTAATATTCCCAGTGGTTATGATGAGATGATTATGTTGTTACAGAGGAAAAAAAAATTAAATCTGATCTGAATAATAAAGCTAGAATACATCATTAAAATATTCCACAAATAATCATTTACATTTAACCTAAGAGGTTATGTATTTAAAATGGAATTTATTTGAATTCTTACAAATATTCTAAAATTGAAATGTCACTTCTAGAATAACAAAATGTCAAATAATATTTATTTTCTTCACTCATTCCCATCTCCCATAAAGAGTTACATTTGCCAATTTTTTATCACCAAAGTATCTTTCTGCATTGCATTTATTCTCTGGAATGCCTATCTGTGCGTGTGTGTGCGCATGCATCTTATTTATCTCCTTCATATCTAGATACTCAGCCTTTCACTCTACCTTCCCAAATCTCCAACAACTCCTTCCTAATACACTGTTAAAAAGTTTAGTAGGTTAATTGATTTCCCCTTAGCCACATAGACCCCTCTTTTACATTATACATTAAAATAAATGAATAGAGGAATACCTCAAAGATCTACTGTATTCAATCTAATTTATATGGGTAGCTTTGACAGCTTGTCACATAATTCAAGTTAATAAAATGATAATTAAATTGGAGACATATTTTTTGTTAAATTTATTAGAGTGATATTGGTTAGTAAAATTTACATAGGCTCCAAGTGTACAATTCCATAGTATTTTTTCAGTGTTACATGTGCTCACCACCCAGTCAACTTCTTTCCATCACCCTATATTTAGCTCCCCGTCCTTCTTCTCCCACCCCCTCCCTTGTCTCCCACCCAGATTTTTTTTTAATCATCAATGGTCCTTTTATGTAAAATTTTATTCAGACACTTTAACTATATGTGTTACAACCAGACACACCTGAAACAGATACATTAACTGTGATGTCAATTAATATTTCTTATTGATATCTGGCATATTGTCTCCTTATGTGTGTTTAGTCTGCTGATTATTGACTTAACTACTTTTCCTTTGTTTTGTATCAATCATATGTCATCAAGCATTCCTAGCTGTACTCCTAATAATAATTAATTTTCAGTAGAAATTTCAATAAAAGGCATATACTGAAATCACTGTATATGTGTATATATCCCTTTGTTATGTCATTTACAAATTTGCTGGAGATTTTCCCCCCATACTTAGTAGAGTAGCAATTAGCCTTATAAGAAAATTTAAAATCTTCAAAAATATCCAGTAACTGGATGGTGGGATATATGCATTTATTACTATTATGGCATTCATTTTATTTTATACAAAAATTGCTAAAATGTATGGATCCTTACCCAGTGATGAGTTCAGCTCTGTCACATTTACAATATTGGAATCCTCAATGTTGTGAGAACCTTTGTGGTTGATTAGAAGTAAATCTAGTTGTTTCAGAATCATTCTGATTTTTCTCTTCATGTTCTGTAAGGGATGGAGGAAGAGAAGGAGATAATTCTTATCTATATGTAGAGCTGTGAGAGCGATCTCTAGTGCCAACAATTTTTACCATCCTTGTACCTGTTGACCCAGTTGATCTGTGGCTACTGGCCTGAGGATTTGCTCTGGACAGCTGACCTCCAGTGTTCTTCACTCTCTCTGACCCATAAGGAGGTTGGTCCTTGTCTCATTACCAGCTCTTTTAAAGAGGTCTCCCAAAACAGGGTTTCAGGACGCCTAGCAACAAACACAGTTCTTTCCTTCAATAAAGACCACAGATTTGAGGTGCAGATGAGTCTTATGAAGGTATGTATAGTGTGTCCAGTGCTCAAAAACAAAAATAAAATAAAATAAAATAAACAATGGAGGCCCTTAATTTTGGCTGGTATCTTTCATGTCAGCCACTCTGATCTGTTTAACCTCTCTCCATCTTTCACCTTGAGCTCCACAGTATCTCTCCAGCAGCCCTGGTTGGTGGGGTCTGGCAGAGAGCCAACAGCAAAGCAAAAATGTGGTTTAACAGTACTATTCAAATATCTGTCTTTTTTTTTTTAAGTTGAAATGCTCAACACCAATATCATCACCCAATCATCTACAACTATAAAGCCTAAATCAACTAACATAAAAATTTTAAAACATTCTGATCTTAGCCCTTTGTGGTTCCTGAAGTCAGTTTCATTTTCATACACAGCGTTTCACCACAAATATAAACTAGTTAGTAAACACTGGTTCTTTTGGAGCTGGGTATATAAGTCCCTTTTTGTTTGTTTGTTTTTATACTAGGAATCTTTTGCTACTCTGAGTCGTAGCCTGTAATTTAGTTAAATGAATTCAAAACTCAATACTGCCCTTAGAGGCTAGGGAAATGAAATAATACTCATAAAAATGAAGGTTGAGTATAGTTATAAAGAAGCTTGGCACCACTAAAGAATTATTCCATAATCTAGGATTGAAAGTGGTAATGATGCAACACTAACAACTTGGATAGAATATATGGGCAATAAGTCTATTGCGACAGAAAGTGGCCTATCTTAGGGTGTTCTGAGTTTTTCATTAAAATAAACATCTCTGATTTCTTTCAGTGGTTCCCAGTGAAAACATGAAAATCACAATGATGAAAGTGTTAGTGATAATCTTCTGCTGTGAAAACCTAGACATTGAAATGAAATAAGCTTTTGCTAGAACAACTATAAACACAGCATACACATAATAGTAAAAAGCAACTTATTAAGAGTAAAAAATTCTTTTTAAAATTCTATCAGATAATCATTTATTTCATATATTAATGTAAACACTACTAAATAACTTATTTATACAAACAGCATCCAAAACTTGGGTAGTGAGACCTACTCAATACAGCAAGTACAGTGTGTTAGGGAATTAAATGCACTAGTACTTAGTAGCACCTACTGCTAAGTGTTTGGTGTTCTGGGTTGTCTTATTTAATTTTCACAACACCTGGGTGTTTACCAAATTTTTTATTAATTAATTTTCTGGGCTTAGTTTTCTTATTCATAACATAGCTATTTCTTTAGTCTTAAATTAAAACACTTTATTTCACCATCACTCTTGAATTTTTTTTTCAGTTAGTAAAGAACTCTAATTTGGTAGCTTTTTTCTCTCAACTTTTTAAAGATATTACTTTATTATTATTTGATCTCTGTTGTTCAAAGTTTGACAATAGTATAATAATTATTTCTTTGTAAATTAATTATCTTTCTTTTGAAAGATTTTAAGGTTTTTCTGTTTCATATTGATGTTTTGCAGTGGGTTGATGATATGTCTAGGTGAGGACTTAATGTTAATCACAATTGGGGCTTACTGGGTATTTTCAAACAGGTGTGTTAACCCCCACCCCCAATTACTTTAAGCTGTAATAAGGAATAGAAGACATTTATGGATTGCTCAATGGTTTAAATACTTGCTTTACAGCCCCAGGGACTGAGGATCAAATCCCAGCCCTGGCCTGTGCGGACCTATATGCTGAACTGGGGCGTGCTTCCCATGCGGGAGGTCCCCAGTTCAGTTCTCACCCTCCAGTTGAGCCCCTGGCTCAAGGGGGAGTGCCTCTCATGCAGGAGGCCCCCAACCAGTTTCCGCCCTACACGGCCCCCACCCACCTGTGTGAAACGAAACCATGTCTAAAACCAATGACATACAACTATGGAGACTGCTCTGGGCCTTCCCCTTCTTTCTGTTTCTTCCTCTCTCTGTCTCTGTCAAACAAACAAACAAACAAATAAATAAATAAATAATAGACATTTATTTGAGCAAAGGAGGTATTACAATCTAGAAGGTACAAATTCAGACAGCAACCTGAATTGTGCTTTGAAAGGAACAAAGAGGGGAAGCCGGGATGGCTCAGTGGGTTGGGCGCTCACTTTGCAGCCCCAGGGACCGAGGATCAAATCCCAGCCCCGGCCCATGCGGACCCATATGCTGAGCTAGGGAGTGCCCCCAGTTCAGTTCTCACTTGGGCGAGACCCAGGCCCAGTTCCTGCCCTGTGCAGCCCCACTCACCTGTGGGATGAAATTATGTGGAAAAACTGATGATGTGCAAATATGGAGACTGTTCTGGGCCCTTCCCCTTCTCTCTGTCTCTGACTCTGTATCTCTCTCTCTCTCTCTCTCTCTCTCTCTCTCTCTCTCTCTCTCTCGTCAAAAACAATAAATAAATCTTAAAAAAAAAAAATGAACAAAGAAAGGCAGGGTTTATAAAGGCAAAACCACAAAGGCTATTCCCACGTAAGTCCTCCATGTACCATAAATGAAGATGTTGGCTAGGTCAGCTGGGATTGGATAGGCCCGTCATATAAATAAAGAATGCTGATTGTTCAGATAGACTTGTTCCTTTCAAACGGAAGAAAGCAGATGATGTGGTCACCATGATGAGAATGAAGTACATTCATACATGTCCATGTAACTAGCAATCTTTGATCCAGGCTGTTTACAGTTTAGGCTGGAGCTGAGTTTGGCTACAAACAATAGTCCCAAGAGCTGAGACTTCCATAGGCCTCACTTCCTCAATGGCCTCCCAACTCGATTTTAAGGGACTCTCTTAGCAATGCTATTCCACTTTATTTTTTCCATTATCATGTGGTTCACATCATTTATTAATTCTAAGAAATTCTCAGTCAATACATTTGACTATTGCCTTCTTAATTTTCTCAATTCTCCTCTCCTACAATTTTTATCTTGAAACTTCTAATTCCTCTCTTTGAATATTTCTTATTTAATTAACTCTTTGGTCTCATGCATTCTGATCATTTCATAAGATGTAACTTTCTATTTACTTGTTCTCTCTTCTAGTTATAATATTTGATTTAACCCATCCATTAAAGTGTTTACTTCAAAGTCTTATATTTTATTTCTAGAAGTTCTAATTTGAACTTTTCTTCATAGTATTTTTTGTTTCATTTTGTTTTGGATACTGTATTCTTCTCTTATGATATATTTCTTTTATCTACTTAATTATTTTAAACATACAAACTCACCTCTGCAGAAAGCTCTCTGGCTAACATTTTCTTGGTAATATCAATTATGGTTTGAAAACCATAAATTGAAAACTTATGGAATATACATACGTCTCACTGCGATGTTTTATGGCTAATGTCTATATAGGAAATTTTTATATCTTCTAAAACTGAAGACAATATTTTTTTAACAAAATGATTTTTGGAGGAAAAGTCTCAAGTTATGGTCCAAATTAGTAAAATGTTAAAAATCAAAGTCTGATATTTTGAAAAATCATGCTGAGTGTCAATGAAGGGAACATACGTCTTGCATATTGCTGGCACCAGGAGAAGCCTAATATTTACCAACATAAAAAATGGGCATGTACTAAGCAGAGCTCTAGTTTATAAGAGTTTTTATCCTAAAGCATGGATCCTGTCACCTTTCATGAAGCTTTTTCAAAGCCTTCTTGTTGAGGAGTCTCCACAGCAACAATAAGATGATGAAGAATTCATAACTAATCCTCTTAACCGGATATTACTTTGAAGTGACTCTTATCACCCACTTTGTCTACACTATCAGCTTCTACAATTGATTGCAAACAGTGATGACTTCAATGGTCTTCTCCCTCCTCTAATCAAATTCAAGTTTTCACCCTTTGAGTTAGATCTGTATGGTTTTGCACTATCAATAGTGCACTCATGATAGTAGAAACCCACAGTGAAAAGAGGAGAGGGAGAGAAAGAAGGGAGAGAATGCTTTTTATTTCCTAGTAAGAATTCTGCATGGCCTTATTTCTAGAAATGTTTCTCTGAGGTTTCTTTCTGTTTGCTACTGCTTTGTTCCCCAGGGATATGAGCAAGCTAGAATCAGTTTTATGTTAATGTTTCAGTTTAGAGATTTCCTCACCAGCTGTATATTACAAATTCAGATGCAGTCCCTTGCTCAGTGCTGATGCGGAGTTTTTCTTTTTTACAGAAAACGTTTTCCCCCCAGCCACGGTATCATGATAAATTTTATGCTCTCCAAGGTGGTGGATGACAGTTTTTGTAGTCCTTGTCTCCAGAGATGGCTCAGTTTTTTAATATATACATTTACTAAGGGTTCCCAAAATAATTTCTCTAACCTTTTAGGTTGTTGCCTGAGATCCCCTTTGGTAAAGAAAGATTAACAGGGGAAAAACAAACAGAAGTTGAATAACATGCATACCTCCTACATGCATAGGAGATTCCTAGGAAAACTGAGGAAGTCCCCCAAATCATGGCTCAAGCCACCACCTTAAAAATGTCTCCAACAATAGACAAAAGATTTGGGATTGTGGAGATGCTGGTTATGGGATCCTCAGGGAGAGGAAGCGCTGAAAACAAGGGTAAGTTTTTTATGCAGATTTAAGTCACTGACTTCTCCACTGATAGGATTCTAGAGATTTAGTCATCCACTTCTTTCAGGCACAGAGAGGAAGTCACTGCCACAGATGGAGATTTCCCTTATAAATGTAAATATTCTTTATAAAAGGGGAACTTCTACTGGGTTTTCTCAGCTTCTCCTGTGTTCCCAGTTTTTCAACCAGCCCAAATAAACCTTCTGTCAAAGAGGCATATTTTGGACTGGCAAATTCTGCTCTCCTTCAAGCCCTTTTGTGAAAACTAAACTATCACCACTTTTGTCACAAAGGACCTATATCTGGGTATTGTAATTACCCAACACTGCCAGTGCCATCTATTAATCCTACCACACTAGATTTTAACTCTCGGTTCTTTTTTGACAAGTTATTCTCACTAGTTTGTTTATGTAAAAAAATATATTATTTTTATTTAACATGTATTATTTTTCTTATTATAATGAGTATATTATTTTTATTTTTTTATTGTTTATGACACAGAGAGAGAGAGATACAGAGACAGAGAGAACGGGGAGGGCCCAGAACAGTCTCCATGGTTGCACATCATTGTATTTTTATTTTTAGATAAATTAATAAGTATTTCTTTTAATTTCTGGTTTTCAATTCTTAATTAGGTAAATATCATTAGACACAATCCACATAAATAAAAGGTCATTGGGATTCTCACTCATTTTTAAATGGTAAGGAATTCTTGAGACAAGAATACTCGAAAATTCCTGTTCTAAGAAAAATGTTGAACTTTGGAGAGAAGGAATGTCCAGTTTATCATCAAACTTTTCAATAGCAATTTTTTAGGGTATAAAGGAATACAAAAAACATTTAATGTATTCAAGAAATAAAAATGAGATCAATATTTTACATCTGGTTAAACTAGCCCCCTAATATAAAGACTGCAAATAAAACATTACAATGTAAAATAACTTAGGAAATAATGTGCCCATGAGCTGTTCCTAAGGAATCCATAAGAGAAATTTCTGACAGTCAAAAACACTGGTGAAGAACATTAAAAACTGCTTACCTTTTGAATTGTTACTAAATAATGATTAATTGTATTTATAATATATAATGTCTACATGCTCTGAAAATGTAGATATATTATAACTACCCAAAAGTGAGTGACAGGGCAAAAATGGGGAGTATGTTAAAAAGTAAAATAAACCCAATGATTGTTTAAATATTTGCTAAGAGTTAGGTATTAACTTGAGTATTAAAAGGTTGTTACCTGGGAGTAAAAAGATATTATCTTAAGTAATATATAAAGGAGCAAGGGAATGAAGGGAAAAAAGAGAATTTACTAGATAATTTCAACATTGCTCATAGAAGGTAGCCATTAGGTAATAATAAAGGAGAAAAACAGAATATAGAGGGAGGGAAAGTGAGAGAATAGGTTATTATATAAAGATATTAGTACAAAAGTATTAAAACCGGGGGCTCTGATTTAATGTATATTTTGAGTTCATGTATAGCCCCAGCACTCTATTCAGCTTCTTCACACATTGCTATTACTAGTCATGAATCTCCTGTGGCAGCCAAAAATATCACCTTGCCTTGACTAAGGGTCACAAGGTATTAGGGGTATCTGTTAAGCTAAAGATGACATCTGGATCCAAGTCTTGATCCACGTCTCACCTCCTGGGCTCTAAGGTAGAATAATTCCCTGGCTACTTTTCCATGAAACTGGATAGAGCAACACCAGCAAAGAGCTCAGAATTGTCCTCAAGACCTGCAAAAGTGACTTATATCCTTACCTCACCTCTGACTAATCAGCTTCCAGCATGACACCAACCCCCTAATCCACAATGTTTTGTGATTTTTCCCCATGTAATCTGTAACCTACACACCATCAAGGAGTTCAGGCTTTTGAGCATTAGTTTTCCATTCTCCTGGATGGCACCATTCATAATACAATAGTCAAAATTTCTCCACTGCAATTCTTGGTGTTTAATGTTTAGCTCTGCTTTAGCACGGGGAGGACAAACTCTTTCTGTTCAATAACATTATTAGGAAGAAAAAAAAAATACAAACCTTTTTAAAATGAAAAGATATTTCCCAAGAGAGAATTATTAAATAAGTGACCCATAAAAGACTAGTCATATAACATAACACTACATGGCAGGACAAAGGCCAAATATTTACCATATTAGTAAATATAAATGGGCCTAATTCATCTTTTAAGGAGGAATCAAAATAAGTTTAAGATTGAATAATAGAACAAAATTCAATATTTCTCTGACATTCCAGATTACTCACTCAGCCTTCCCTGAACGTGCCCATCACCTTCATACCTTTGTGTCTTGGAGCATGCCCTTTCCGTTTCCTTCGTCTATAAAAATTCTATTGAATGTTCAAGTCTTAACAAGAAGTAATGCTGCTTTTTCCAGGAACCTCTCTTTGATTGCTATAGTCAGAAATTAATCTCAAAACAGCTTTGTACCTTTATTAGAGTAGCTAAGTAAATCTGGCACATTGAGGGAAACCAGGATGGCTCAGTGGGTTAAGCACTCACTTTGCAGCCCCAGGGACCCAGGATCGAATCCCTGCCCTGGCCTGTGCAGATGCATATGCTGAACTGGGGAGTGCCCCCAGGTCAGTTCTCACTGGGGTGAGACCCCGGCCCAGTTCCTGCCCTGCACAGCCCCACACCCACTTGTGAAATGAAACTATGTGGAAATACTGATGATGTGCAACTATGGAGACTGTTCTGGGCCCTCCCCATTCTCTCTGTCTCTGTCTCTGTATTTCTCTCTCTTTAGCTCTGTCAAAAACAATAAAAATAAATCTTAAAAAAAAAAATCTGGCACAATGTAGGCAGTCATTTATACATTTTCTTCCCACTAGAATATGAACTGTTTAAAGAACAAGAACAATAGATGGTATACCAGAGCCTCTCAATTATTGAACAAATGAACCAGAGTCCAAAGGACATGCTATTCATTTAATTATATCACTATAGAAATTCAGTCTCATTACCTATAACTATATTTGTAATTATAACTGATTACTTCCTTTTTAATTTTAAATTCATTTACATCATTTTGTGTTGCCTCTAGACATTTAATTAAAATCTACTCCCTGGATAATTATTGCTTCCAGATTTTTAAATGTTTATAAACAGATCTGACCACTTTGGAATCTTTCCTTTCACAGTCATGAAAATTTCTAAATTAATGAACTTTTTTTTTATGGCATCCTATTTTTTTTTAATATGCTAGCAAGTTCAAATCATTAACTTTTGTGTTTCTCTTGCTCCCTCATTCCCAATTCTGTTTTTCTGTTTTAGCAGTTCCCAAGATTTTGTATTTGTTCATGCACATTTTTTATAATAGACTATTTGATGCAACATTTGAAGAAACTAAAAAATTTACAAGTCAGCAATGATTACAATATAATGACTATTATAACTACCCATGTCTCACAGTGCCATAAAAATATCTTACTGTAATTTCATTATTCACTTGACTGTCCTTGAATACAGTGTTAGTACATGAATAGAACTATTTACTTTCTCCTTTCTATGTATAATTATGTCACCCAATGTCTATAAAAGCATCTTATTCTTTTTGCATTACTCACTCAGTGGTCTGTCCTTCAGCACACTGTTACTTTTTGAATATAAAGAATTATTTACTGACTTTTACATATGGATGAGAGAAATTTCCTGAATACTTCAATAACCATCAGTTTTCTATTACATTCAGCAAGTCATACCCTGAAATTCAGTGCTTTAAATGACCTACCTAGCTCAATAATCTATTTAACATAGGCATAAGAATATGTCCATTTGTTGTGGCAAAAAAAAAAAAAAAATTAAATTTACAAATTGATCAGAATATGAGAGTCACTGTACCTCAAAACATCAGAAGATGCTCCCTGTTAGCTTTCATTTCTGTAGACCAGTAATTATGTCATATTCAGATGATTCCTTGGATACCACTCAACAATGATGTAAAATTTTATTTGTCTATTAAGCACAACTTTTTATGAAGGAGACATCAACTTTCAAGAACTGAGAAGAATCTGAGGTTTTTACATTCCTTACAAGCTAACAATTTACCCTGCCGTAGTGTTATGTGGCAAGAAGTGTCATGCTGACAAAGGACATGGATGGAATTCCAGGAGCAAAAATGAAAGACTTTATTAATCACAGCACAGCTAGCAGAGTGCATTTCAGCATATTTGCCCCAGTTCCCAAATAGTAATATGAAGGGCTAGACACTACCTCCACACACAATGGGTTGCATACAACAGAGAAGCCTGGGCCCCAACACCCTATGAGTCATTAGAAGACATGGGAACAATCAGCAAACAAGCTAATCCCTGTCTGGAGCACACAAGCACCACACAATTAGATGAGTGTGTATACTGCAATATAATGTTTCCTATAAGTCAGGCCAACTCATGCAATGTGGGAGAGTGAATCTGATAGGGAAAAACCCCTCTAAGAAAAAGCTTTCCTTTCGACCTCTCACTCTTCTTTAAAACTTCACTCTTAACCCATGTATTGTTTTTCCAGTTTCTGGACTAATCACTCTTCTTAATGAAAGGTAGCTAGTTTTTAAAATGAAATACCTCTGTTGCTATGCTAGTTGATTGAGGTAGAATTCCTTCCCTACTTGTTAATCGTAGTCTCACTATCTTTTCAGACTATGGGAAAATAATGTTTCAAAAATTAACAATTTAAGTCAGATGGTCTACAGGCCTTGAAGGGCAAGATAAGCTTTTCCTCTCAAGAACACCCTGCACCTGGGGCTGAGGAGAGTCTCCTTCATATACTGATCCTTTTTATTATACCTATATTAACTAAGTCTATCTCTCCTGGTCTAGGAACCTTGGAAACACGGCTAAGAACCCAGCAAGAATTCCAACCAACCTCATTTGAAGAATTGAATGAAACTTCTGAATGAATCCTCAGACAGCCCCCACTCCCAACCCCAACCCCACCCCCACCCCTCCACATACACACTTTTAGCTTAGTTAGGGAGAGAACTCCGTGAACCCCAATAGGCAGGGACAGTGACCAAACTCAACAGGAAGCACATACAGAAAAAGAGACCTTCAGCCCCTCAACTTCCCACAGAGAATTATGGGGATCATGTCTCCTGAGAGAAAAATCAGGCAGGAAGTTAGAACAGGGGGACCCCTCCCATAAAGTTCACATTGCTGGGATAATTACCACACTTTGCCATCAGTCCAGGAGACTGCCCTAGGGCAGATGGCCCTGGAAAGTAATATAATCTCTAGTGCACCAAATGGCCATGAGAAGCAACGTAATCCAATGTAATCATCAGTGTCTTTTTTTTTTAAATATACTTTTATTTATTTACTTATTTTTGACAGAGAGGGAGAGAGAGAGAGAGAGATACAGAGACAGAGAGAGAACTGAACTGGGGGAACTCCCCAGCTCAGCACATGGGTCTGCACGGGCCAGGGCTGGGACTCGATCCCCGGTCCCCGGTGCTGCAAAGTGAGCGCTTAACCCACTGAGCCATCCCAGCTTCCCCAATCATCAGTGTCTTATTCCACCAGTATTTTCTCCCAGGGGCCTCCAGACCCGGACCCTGGAGATGAATCTTCCTGCCAAGACAGTGCCTTGTACCACCAGTGTCCACTCCCAGAGACCATTCAGGCCCAGCCCCTAGAGATGAATCTTTCTGCCAAAACCTCCCTGAAAAAGGGAGGTAAGACTGGAGTAAAATAAGACCAGATAAAATAAGTATTAGCTGGTTTTTGACACAGACACAAACCATAAGACCTTGTGCTTAGCCTGACCCCCAGCCACATTATAATAAAATTATAATAAAATAGCCATAAAGGCTTGCCCCTTCCCCATGGGTTTTTCTGTATGCATTCTGGGAAGGAACATGCACAGCTATAAAAGTGATGTAATGGAGCCCCTGTCAATCAGGACAGTCAATCAAAAGACCTCATGCCCAAAAGGAAAGGCAATAAAACCTGCTCAGCCCTTTGAGCCACCTCTTGCTCCGGCCGGCTTCCATCTCTTGGAAGTATACTTTTCTTTATCAATAAACTTTTCTTTCACTTCTGTGTTTCCGTGTCTCGCCCAGTTCTTTGTTCAGGACGCCAAGGACCTGGACCCAGCACTGAGGAGAGCCTCATTCTCTGGTAAGAAATCCACCACAGATAACTGATAGCCTGTGCCCGAGGGCAGCCTGTACCAGGGTATTTCAACAGCTCCAACAAGGAGGGAAAGACGCAGAGACAATGTAAATGCTGAACGATCTTTATTCAATATCCATCCATCATCACACTTGTCACACATTAATAAGCATCACACCAAACAGAATAAATGTGAAATAGGGTGCAGTGAAAAATAGAATAGGATAAAGTCATGAATGAAATAGTCACAAACCCCAGAGTTCAAAGCAGATGTTTCAGCAACTCTTCCGGTTTGGGAGGCAGCTTCTGCGGGCCAGTATGAGTCCTGCAAGGGTGGGGTCTAAGGTTTGAGTGTCCCATAGTAGCCAATCACAAGGCACTCGCCATGGTACTGGACCCACAAAACGCTGTCTTCTTGTGCCTGAGTATTCCTCGGCTTTTATCGTTTACAAGGGTGCTCGGTGGCCTCTTCTGGTTGCTCAGTGCATATGTGCCAATTTATTTTCAATGTCCATTGGGCATGCTCAAGTTAATCAGCCTTGTACCGCTGTTCACGCTTGTTCACATTAACACTCTTCTGTGCGTGTTCAGGGTTTACAGTACTTTTCTGCGCCTGTGCTAAGATTTGCTTACGTTGCTTTACTCCACACGCTAGATGGTTCCCATTGTTTTACTGCACATGTGCTAGACTTTGTTTACATTTCCTTACTGCACATGGGCTACCTAGAGTTTGTTTACCTTTGGCGACAGTCATGCTCTCTACAATCCCCCTCTCCTGGAGGAATAGCTAGTTACACAGAAGCCATGCTGGTTACCTTGTCCTTCGCTGCCTATATAATTAGCTACAAAGATGGTTTAGCGACAGATCTGTAAGCCCTAAGGTCTGAAAAATCAGCAAGAATTTTGAAAAATACTCAAGGCCTGTAGCTGATTCCCTCACCCAACCCCACAGATCTAATATTTCTATCACACAGAGTGTTACATGGTCCTAGACCTGTATCTTGATTCTATTGATGATGGCTTCATACCAAAAAAACGTTGCAACAAAGCAGAACTTTCTAAAGCAGATCAAAGTTTAACTATATTCACAACCAGCAAGCTCTTTCCTTTATTCTTGCCCATGTGCAGTCTTCAGCTGCTTTTTCAGATTTCATTACTTTCACATAACAAGTGATGCAGTGTAATTGAAATCACAGATGTGTTTTGCCTGGGTGTCCTTTGTAGCCAAAAACATCTGTTACTACCCACTTCTCCATTTCTTCCTCATTTGAATTTTATATATCCCCAAATATTCAAATATGCCTTCTAAATTCAACTTGAACTCACTTTATTTTTTGTTTAAATGAATAATTTTTCTATATTCCCCCCAAGTTGTCATTAACTCTAATTTGAAAAGTTTAAAGCATATATTTTCAGATAAAATTTGTCTTCATGAAATGTACAGTTGACATTAAATCAGTTTAAATCATAGTAATAAATTTTATTCATCAAATATTTATTAAGTGCCATCTAAGTTCTTGCAATATAAAGATGAAGAAGGCAAGGTTTTTGCTTTTAATAGCTCACAAACTAATAAGAAAAATTAACATGAAGTTGTAATTAATGCAATAACAAGTATATGTACAAGGTACAGAGTGATACTAAGGTAGATGTTAGGAAGTCTTCACAATGCAGATGATCTGAGCCAATGTTTTAAAATAAAAATAAAGTGTTTCAGATTAAGTTGGAAAGAATACCTCTGGTAAAACTAGTAATTTATTTGTAAAAAATAATACAACTGAACATCAAACCAGTAACTATAATATAGGCAATAATTTTCCTCTTCAGAATGTTTTCTTTTTAAGTAACTTGAAAAGATTTCAAAATATTCTTTATTCATGAATATTTTTGGAGCACCTGTCAGTGTTAGGCATAGTGCTTGGTATTCTAACATTAAAGTTATGTGATAAAAAAATAATGGCTTTGGGAATAATAATTTAGTCATTATAGTACTTCCTTATTCATCAACTGAATAATCAAATCTAAATTTTATGAACCGACCAGGAAGCATGAAGATGCAATTTAAAAATTCTAGTGAGTGAGTGATTGTATAGTCACACATTGTTATTCTATTACTTAACCAATTAGGAGGAATCACATGAAATTGCCACTACCAATTCTAACTGGTTCAGCCTAATATAAAAAGAAAATTCTTCAATGTACAGAAGATCAGCTTCAGATTCTGATGGACTGAATTTGAATCTTGCTAAAAATACTTCCAACCTGCGCAGCTTCATCATCTATAAAATAAGAAGAATCAGTCTGAATTAGTTATGCTTGTGTTGTTATACAAAGAAATCCCAACCACAGAAGTTAACAAAAGGAGGGCATTCTCTTTGCCCCATACATAAAAACAGAGAGGTTGACTACCCAAGAGTGAAACTATACTTTCATGAAGTCAGTTCAAGCAACAAGCTGATCTGAGGGGAAGCTGGGATGGCTCAGTGGGTTAAGCGCTCACTTTGCAGCCCCAGGGACCAAGGATCAAATCCCAGCCCCGGTCCCATGCAGACCCATATGCTGAACTGGGGAGTGCCCCCAGTTTTATCTCTCAATGGGGTGAGACCCCAGCCCAGTTCCTGCCCTGTGCAGCCCCGCGCCCACCTGTGGAATGAAACTATGTGGAAAAACTGATGATGTGCAACTATGGAGACTGTTCTGGGCCCTCCCCTTTCTCTCTGTCTCTGTATCTCGCTCTCTGTCAAAAACAATAAAAAGTTTAAAAATTTTAAAAAGCTGATTTGAGAAGAGCAATGGAAAGGCATGTAAAAGGCCAGGTCAGTGGCAATAGGGAAGGAGAGGAGGGCAAAGTTCTGAGAATATTCAAGAAATCAAATCTATAGCATTCTGATAAAATTAACCTGTGTTAATTGTTATTGTTTAGGGGAAGCTGGGATGGCTCAGTGGGTTAAGCGCTCACTTTGCAGCCCCAGGGACCAAGGTTTGTATTTGGGCCCTGGCCCGTGTGGACCCATATGCTGTACTGGGGAGTGCCCCTAGTTCAGTTCTCACGGGGGTGAAGACCCCGGCCCAGTTTCTGCCCTGTGCAGCCCCTCGCCCACCTGTGGAATGAAACTATGTGGAAAAATAAATAATGTGTAACTATGGAGACCGTTCTGGGCCTCCCCCTTCTCTCTGTCTCTGTCTCTGTATCTCTCTCTCTGTCAAAAACAATAAAAATAAAAATCTTTAAAAAATAAAAATCTTTAAATTGTTATTGTTTACCATGAAAGTGGCTTGCTTTCAGATGATGCTATTTCCTAATTACCTATCTAATGTTCCAGGTGATTCTTCTTGCTTGCTTGCTTGCTTGCTTGCTTGCTTGCTTGTTTGTCTATCCTTACCATCCTTTTTCCCTCATATTTTCAAAGTGTCTGCTATGCCTCTAGGCATCAGGGATGGTTTTAGGTAAAACATGAAAAAGGGCAAAGGGCAAAAATCTTCTTGAAAGGTTGTGGGAAGATATTCTCTCCCAGAGATTTCCACCTGTATCTCATTGGTCAGTGTTAATATCATGTGGGTACATCTTGCTATAGGAGAAGTTGAGAATTCTAATATTTTACTCTCTGACCATTATAATATATAAAGGTAAGGAAGAAGGAGATAAAGACAGCTATTAAATGAGCCCCCTTCCATATCTGGCATCCTCCCTTTATGGGTATTTAAAGAGTAAATGAGGAAAAATATGTAGAACAACTCATTACGAACTTGGCAAATAGTGCCTCCTCGATAATTGAGAGAATTCCTTGTAACAATCATGGATCATGATAAGGCTGATTTAATGCTGATAATGAAATAAAAGTTCAAATCTGTAACTAATTGAACTAACTCAAGTGTATATTTTTGAAAATCACAAATTCAATACTATCTTTCTCCAATAAATGACAACATTGGTAGCAACAAAAATGATAAAGTCACATCATCTCTAGTTACCTCACATATATAATTTTGTTGGGGTTGAAGGATACATTTTGAGGTTAAAAAATCTTATGTTTGATTTCTTTCCAAACTTTATTTTCTTGGAAAGTTTGAAGACCATCTGTGAAGTTATTCTAAGATAGGAATATAAAAAAACTGCTATTTTATTCATTTTGAATGTAGAATTTTTTATAGCAGTCAGAATATTCCCACAGAAAAAGTAAAGGAAAAGTTGGCAGTGTAAGTAACTTTTTAGAAACACAAAGAAAACTTATTATAAATTTATTTCTATGGTTTCACTGAACCTCCATGGTTTGAGTGATGTTTGTCTACTACTTTTCAGCTCTCTGTAGCCTTTGATCCTACAGGTTTTGTCTGAGCATAATTTCTGAGGCACCCATACAAATCCAGATATATTCAAATCTCATTATACAATCATAACCACTGTGATCTTAATCATTTGACAGACAAAGTATAGATACTGCAGAGGTAAAGAAAGACCAAGATAATGACTAAGAGTCTTTGCATTTAAGTCACCATCTTGTAGGGCAAAGAGACACATAAATGAACAATGGGGGGAAAGCCGGGACGGCTCAGCGGGTTGAGCGCTCGCTTTGGAGCCCCGAGGACCGAGGATCGAATCCCGGCTCCGGCCCAGGCGGACCCACATGCTGAGCTGGGGAGTTCCCACAGTTCGGTTCTCTAGCTGTCTCTGTCTCTATCTCTCTCTCTCTCTGTCAAAAGTAAAATAAAAATAAATATGCACTGAAGATAAAATAATTACTCTCAAAAAAAAAAAAATGAACAATGGCAATGCAATATAACTGATGAAGTAACAGAGGTTCTAACAGAACACGATGGATACACTGTGGAGGAAGTAACTGGTTCTGACTGGAGAATAGAGATTATGAACAAGTTCTTAAAAGACTGGCAAAATTTATAAAGGTGGTAAAGGGAGAGGAGAGCACTTTAAATAAAGCAATGAGTAAATTAAAAGGTCAAAGACAATAAAAGGTCCAAAGTGATAAAGGAATATTCACCAGGGGTGCTCTTGCAACACAGAAGACATAACCCAGTGTTTAATGACAAATTGGATAGGAAAAAACTCAGAGATCAAGACTACAAATGGCTCACTCTCTGTTACAGGCCTCAGGAGCCACAAAAGGCTTTAGAGCAGGGGTGTCCAACCTTTTGGTTTCCCTAGGCCACATTGGAAAGAAAAAGAATTGTCTTGGGCCACACATAAAATACACTAACACGGGGAAGCCAGGATGGCTTCGTGAGTTAAGCACCCACTTTGCAGCCCCAGGGACTGAGGATTGAATCCCAGCCCCGGCCCGTGCAGACTCCATATATTGAACTGCAGTGTGCTTTCCATGCGAGAGGCCCCCAGTTCAGTTCTCACCCCCCAGTTCAGCCCCTGGCTTGAGGGGGTGCCTACCATGTGGAGGTCCCCGGCCCAGGTCCCACCTTCTGCAGCCCCCACCCACCTGTGTGGAACAAAATCATGTCGAAAACTGATGATGTACAACTATGGAAACTGCTCTAGGCCCTCCCCCTTTTCTCTGTCTTTCTCTGTCTCTGTCTCTCTGTGTCTCTGTCAAAAACAAAATTAATCTTAAAAAAATATATTCAACACTAATGATAGCTGATGAGCTAATAAGAAAGAAAGAAAGAAAGAAAGAAAGAAAGAAGGAAGGAAGGAAGGAAGGAAGGAAGGAAGGAAGGAAGGAAGGAAGGAAGTAGTTAAAGGAAGGAAGAAAGAAAAAAAGAAAAAGAAAGAAAGAGAGAGAGAGAGAGGAAGGAAGGAAGGAAGGAAGGAAGGAAGAATATTGCAACAAATCTCATGTTTTAAGAAAGTTTACAAATTTGTGTTGGGCTGCATTCAGAGCCATCTTTTTTTTTAACTGCAGGTTAGGCAAGTATGCTTTTGAGACATAGATGAGATGTATCAATTTGTATTTCAAACTTCCAACTCTGTTGTAAGTATAGAATGTGGCTCACTAGGGCACGAAGCTGACTTCAAAAAGAAAATTGGAAGTCTCGTAAAAGCTCTGGCTTATGGCAGGGAGGCTGAAGAGGAAGGCAACAGTTTGGAAAACATTCAAGAGATCCAATCTATAAAATTCTGATTAAATGAATGAGGTTGCTTGTTATTGTTGGTGGTATGTTTTACCATGTTAGTGATTTGCCTTTGAATGATGCTATTTTCTAATTGTCTTTTTAAGTACCGGTAATTATTTCTACTCTTAAATATATCTTCTCTTTCTTTCTTCCACTTAACCATTTCTTTTTTTTTTTTAAGATTTATTTTGCTTTTGACAGAGACACAGAGAGACAGAGACAAAGAAAGACAGAGAGAAGTGGGAGGGCCTAGAGCAGTCTCCATAGTTGTACACCATCCCTTTTTGATATGATTTTGTTCCACACAGGTGGACGGGGGCCACACAGGGTGGGAACTGGGCTGGGGGCCTCCACATGGTAGGCACCCCCTCAAGCCAGGGGCTGAACTTGGGGGGGGGGCAAGAACTGAACTGGGGGCCTCCCACATGTGAAGCACATGCCAGTTCAATATATGGGTCTACATGGGCCAGGGTCAGGATTCAATCCTCAGTCCCTGGGGCTGCAAAGTGAGTACTTAACTCATTGAGCCATTCTGGTTTATCCCACGTAACCATTTCTTAACTGCATACAGACATCCTGAGCATCCCTCACACTCATTTTTAGCCCTCAATTCCCTTTTAATGCCCACATTCTCCTTTATCCCCAACACACACACACCAATAAATCCTATAACTGTGATGCTTAGGAAGTAAAATGGTAAAGTGTATTCAAACTATGAGAGCACTTCTCTTTTCGCTTCTAGTTATAATCTATAATAGACATTCAACCTTGTAATGTCAAAGAAAACCTCAATTCTATGAGAGTTAGTGAGCATCATAAAATGCTCTATTTCCAGAATGTAGCTGATTTGCTCTATTAAAAAGGATTTGTAATGTGAATTCAGTGGAGGAAAATATTTGCCTAGTCAATTGCCAGTGTAGTTAAAACAACCCATAAGTTAATTTTTAATTTTTTTACAGTTCAACTAGCTACTGAAATTTTGTGTACATATCATTTAATTCCCATGGCATGTTCACAGTGAGAAAAAGAATACCAACTTGTCCCACAGATAAAATAAAAGGCAGAATCATATACACACTTCTTTTTATAGAGTAGTGGGATAACATTATCTCTATTCTGATTATAAATTTTAAGCTTTTGCCTAACCTAACTTGATTACAACTTGTGGGCTATTTAAAGCCACCTAATTAATTTAAAACTTTACTTCAGTCAGAAGTAACTCAAATGGATCCCTATCAAACATTATTGAATCAACCAGATGACATATTCTTGGGCAGCCTTTCAGAAAAGGACATATCTCCGACAAACTGGCAAAATGCTAGTCTCACACTTCCAGAGAATTTTAAATAATAAGTCTTATCTGGTTTTTGTGCAGAATAATATATTGCAAAAGCATGTTGAAAATTTTAGTCCCACTATTAGTCACATGACCATAAATCATTTCCTATGGTCTTTCAGAAACATACTCAATTAGATTCTTTCTACAAATAAGTAACAATAAAGTGTTCACAGCAAATATTATAGCCAGTATACTGATGCCAAGTTAATTTAAAAATTTTATACTTGAAATACGAATACTGCTAGTATTTTTATCCTCAGATTACATATCTAATAACACTTGCATCTGGAAGTAATAATGGCTTTCATGTTTACTGAGAGGCACAAAGCGATGAAACCTCATTTATAATTTCTTCAGATACAAAGGCAGATGTGCTACAATTGTGAAAAACTTACTATTATGAAATTATTTTATATACCTCATTAAAATGTCCAAGTGCATATTCCCCTGGACGATAATGATATTGACATAGTTTGTCAGTGAAATAATAACCAGTCTCATATTTTAAGTGCTAATGATTTTGTTAACATTTACCCAAAAAATGAATTTGGCAAAAGAATCAAATTATACATTAAGAGTTGGGGAAAATATTTGTTGATTAAAATAAAACAAGAGTAAAAACTAGCAGCTCTAAATCTGGCACTGAATCTTGCTTTTCTGCCTTAGTTTATCTCAGTTAGACTAAGCATCCTCAAGTTCTCTCTCCCTCATCTGAGCTATTGCAATAAATGCTTTAGTCGGTCCACAATAGCCTGCAAGATGCTTAGCATAATGTATGGAGAAGTAGCCAGATTTGGTGTCTAATTTTTGTACAAACCTAATTGCCATTATTCTGACTTAATTTTCTATATATTTTGTAACCCCCTAAATTTATTCTAATTGATAAAAACTTGCAAGAAGATGCATAATGAAATTTTCTTGACAACATAGCAAATTCTCAATAAGTGATGTTGGTATTATTATTATATGCTTTGTAATACCTTTTCTTTACCTAATCCTCTCCATAAACTCTCATGGAGAGAAAAAAAAAAGACAAAAACTTTCTTTTATAAGTCTCTTGTCTTTGTCCAGTTGGGCTGCTATAACAAAATACCACAGAATGGCTGGCTTATAGAAAGCAAATATTTATTTCTCACACTGTGCCCACCTATGGAATGAAACTATGTAGAAGACTAATGACGTGCAACTATGGAGACTGCTCAGTCTGGGCCCTGCCCCTTCTCTCTGTCTCTCTCTCTCTGTCAAAAACAATTTTTTTGGGAGTGGGCACCGAATATGTGGGGTTGGGGGGGGACCTGGTTCTGGGAGCTGGGCACATGATGCGATGCATGGGTGATGTGATGTGGAGTTGTACATTGGGAAACTGTCTGATTGTTGCCAACCAATGTCACCCCATTAAATTTGACAATAAAATATAATAATATTAAAAAAAAAAACCACAATTTTTTTTTAATAAATAAATCGGGGAAGCCAGGATGGCTCATTGGGTTGAGCGCTCACTTTGCAGCGCCGGGGACAGAGGATTGAATCCCGGCCCAGGCCCGTGCGGAACCATGTGCTAAACTGGGAGCTCCCCCAGTTCAGTTCTCTCTCTGTCTCTGTCTCTGTATATATACATCTCTCTCTCTCTCTGTCAAAAACAATGAAAATTAAAAAAAATAATAATAAATAAATAAATCTTTAAAATAGAAATAATAAAAATTAAATTTAGGATTATTCAGAAAATTAAATGACAAAATTATTAACATGCTCGCACAGTAACTGACGGGCATTGAATAAATACTATTTATTCCTCCACACACCACTCCATCTTCTTAAAATATCACTTTCATTATCTTATAGCCATCCTCAAATATGCACACAAATGAGGAAAGAATGAAAAACACCTAGCATTCTATTTGACGTGCAAGGGCTGTCCGAAAAAAAAAAATCCAGCCATTGTCAATATAATGAGAATGGTTACATGGCTGGATACTTTTCAGACAGCCCTCATATATTGTAGTAGATTCTTAATACCTGAAATTTCCTACCTCCTTCTTTTCTTTTGTGAGTTAGCATAGCACTTCCTATATTTTTACAGTAGTGAGAGTAGTGAGTCAGTAATGAAAAGATGATGACGGGGCAGGGCTGGGGGCAAAAGGTGAAAATGAAAGATGTTAAAATGGTAAGGAACCCATCAATTGCTACTCAGCTATTATCAAATATAGGTCAAGCACTTGCTGGCTGCTAAGCATGCAGCATACATTACCTCCTTTAATTCACAAAACAATCAAACAAATCCAATCAGACCCAAGCTGAAAGAGTAGCTCTGCACCTTGGAAGTTGTTTAATTGTGGGAATATTTCCTAATGTCTTCCTCCTTGGGCCTGCATTTCTCATCATTAAAATGATAACACACCCATTTCCAGGGTTGTTTTGAGGATGAGATCACACGTATAAAGTGCTTACTTCTTAGCCTGACCTCAGTGCACTGTGGTTATTGGGGTTTTTGAACTCATTCACTATCCCACATATGGTCAGCAGGGACGCTGTTCATCCACATCAGGCTCCACCTTCCACCCCTGCATTAGGCACAATTCTAAAGATGTTGCCCCCAAGACTCCTCACACCTGGTTATTCAATCAAAATTAAACTCGTTACTACTGTGAAGGTGACTTACAAGGTGTTGTCAGGTCACGGGCTATACTATAGATTATCCTGGATTATCCAAGTGGTCCCCATATCATTACTTGAGACCTTGAAGGCAGAGAAATTTCTCCCACTGGACTCAGAAGAGAGATCAGCAGAAGATGGCAGAGAAGAGGGGAGGTCAGAGAGAGTCAAAGAATAAAGACTTCACCCTCCACTACTGGCAGCAAAGATGAAGAAATGGGGGCTACACACCAGAGAATGCTGGCAGCTGCTAGAAGCTGAAAACTCAGAGCCAACAACCAACAAGGAAATGGAACCTCACTTCCTTAGCCCCATGGAGCTAAATACCTCCAAAAATCTCAATGAGCATGGATGCAGGTTTATCCCAAGAGCCCACAGAAGAGAATGCACCTTGCCAACACCTTGATTTTGGTCTTGTGAAACCCACATCGGAGAACTAGCTGGGCCACATTGCACCTGGACTTCTGACCTGCAGAACTGTGAAGTAACCAACGCATATTATTTGAATACTAAATTTGCCCTAATTTGTTATGGCAGCAATAGCAAATATACAAACCCTCCAATGGAGAGGATTCGAACGCTCATTGATAATACAATGTATTTCAATTCCTTAGAAGATGCAGGAGTAATCTTTGTCTAATTCTTACTCTACCTATCATCCACGCGTATTTAATGTTGGACTGGCATATGACTTCGCCTTCCCATGAAACTAATAATAATGAGGCCTAAAGAGACAATCACAAGGTATCCTCCCTTCATTTTCACCAGTCTACTAATGTAGAAAAAGAAATATGATCTCTAAATAGGTCTGCGGTTACACTTCATTTTTAATATGATTTCTCCTCCTAGCAGATGAGAAATAACAGCCCCAGGTTTTCAGGAAACAGAAGGGGGTTTTTACAGCTATATTTGATGGACATTTTCAGTCACATTATGTTAGCAAGCCAACTTTGGTATCTACAAACATCAGTCACAGAAGCTCCTGTGTGTGTTGAACAGGAAACATTAACACAAATGTTGCTGACAGCTGAAACTGAGCTATTAAAAACTGTGGGTATGCTCTCAGCAGAGACACAACCAAAATAGACTGTATCTTTAATGTAAGGGTGACGTCTTGTAAGAAGGCTGTTATCCTCTCCCTTGCCGCTAGTGGCCCAATTTTCACTTTATATTGTATATAGCAATCGTTCTCTCTCTGATCTTCCTGTTAAGTATTGAGTTTTTAAATAAACATTCTATAGGATTTGTTGACGATTTACCATCTTCTTGTTTGGAATGAAAAAAGCTTCCATCAGTGTTCTTATTCATCCAGTTTTGTTTTGTTTTTTTGTTGTTGTTTTTAAAGGCCATTTTATATCCCTTAAATTTTCAAAACGTTCAGTCCAGGAA
>PVKE010014204.1:0-35355 GCA_004027555.1 Craseonycteris thonglongyai
AAATGTCATTCATTAAAAATTTAATTAAAAAAAGAACTGGTGTTGCCTCGGAAGTGGGGGGTAGTCAAATACAGCGAATATAGGCCTAAACCTATGTTTTAACTGTAAAATTAGGGGGTTGTCTTATACGCCCGGTCGTCTTATACGCCGGAAAATACGGTCAGTCATGGGGATATACTGTACACCATAGGGAATATAGTCAATCCTATTTTGACATCATGAAATGATGTCAAGTTGTTGTTGGACTTACCATTCTTTAGGTATATAAATGCTGAATAATCATGGTATACAACTGAAACTAATACAATATTGTTCATTAGTATACTGTAATAGAATTCTTTAAAATTGTAAAAATATAAAAATTCATAAAATAAAAAAATTTTCCAATTATAAAAACATAAAAAATAAGCCCAAAACTTTGAAAGATTTTTTTATATATGCAAATCATAGTATACATTTTTACCTTACTTTCTAACTATCTACTTGACATGAGCAGTAAATAATTACTATTTCATACTTCATGATTTAACAAAAGCAAACTTTTAACACCTCACATTATACGCTAGAGTATAATATCCCTGAATTCTTATTTATTTATTTTTATTTATTGTTAAATTTAATGGGATGACATTAATTGGTAACAATTAGATAGTTTCTGGATGTACAAGTCCATATCACATTACCCATGCATCACATTTGAGCTCTTATTTTTAAATCATTTTTTCTTTATAGATCATTCCTATTATGTTAAAAACTGAGTTAGCCATCCTATGTATGTTAATTTTTTTTGAAATAATAAATTTGTGATTTAAAATCTGCTACTTATATATAATACTGATGTAAAATTCTGAGCCAGAGGTGATGCTTAAAGTTTTAAGTTAAATTAAGATATTTAATGTTAACAATTGGGAAAGTACATAGTACTTGTAGAAACTGGTAGGAGTCCAAAAGATCTACTAAGATTGTAAATTCTGAGTATAAGAAAATGTTATGGAAGGATATGGGTAGACACTTCGAAACAGGAGTCTGAAAACACATCAGCAAATGCAAAATATTAATTTATTTGAAAAAAGAAAGACAAGAAAACCAACAAAAAATTCTACTTGCCAAAAGTCAGTGCCAAGACCAAGATACAATATTCTTATTCCAAAGAGGGAATGAGCTGATGGTTACAAAAACTTAAGTGTCAGGGAGTCACAGTAAATCCAGGTAAGCTCTCAGCATCTCAAAAACCTGGCATTGGGCAATAAAGACAGAGTTAAGGGTTCAAGGAGAAGAGACAAGTTGCCTACCAAAATTAACACTACAGTAACAATTCTAAACCATCAATTTACTGGCTATGTCTTTCATTTTCACCTAGGTCTTTTAATCAGAATTGGTTCCAAAGTCTAAGTTAAAGTTAAATCTTTAGGTACAGATGAAAGTCATCTAGACTGTAAAAAACACAAAATACAGGAGCAGAGCCACACACCCCAATAAGATATAATTAGGACTTTTTATTAAAATAACTATTACAATTATAAGCAAATTAAATCTTTGCTATAAGTATATCAGTTCAAGAGAAAAGAGTAATTAATCTGTGTAATTCAGAATTATTTTACTCATATGTTTCCTAATTAAGACTACCAGTTTATCTACCGTACCTGGCTTCATTTAAAAGTAAGTTGGTATATTATTAACTAAATACCCCAAATTTTTTTTCCATCTCATGTCTTTTAAGTAACAGTGACATAAATTTGGAAAAGACTAATTAGCTGAGGCATCAACATATATCTCAGAAGAATAAACTCACCACTTCATTTTCTCAGCCATATGGTTGAGAGATCACACTAGGCATGACCTTTCTAGCAGTGAGGTCAGAATTTCATTTATAAATACATAATTGGAAATTCATCCATCTAAAATTCCATGGTGCCAAAGAGCTATGTTTTTCAGAGAGAGAGCTATTTAAAAACCAAAGGGATAAAAACTATTTTCCTTCAATACCATACAAGCAGATTTGGGAAGATTCTGAAATTTGTAAGCAAAGCTTATATAAAGGATTATATGAAGTTTTATGTTGTATGTGTATATGTTCGTATGTATTTCTATTTATATCTGTGACTATAAAAACTAATTATAAGAAGGCTGGGATGACTCAGCAGGTTAAGAGTTACTTTGCAGCTCTAGAGTCCAAGGATTGAATCTTGACCGTGGCCTGTGTGGACTCATATACTAGACTGGGTTATGCCCCCAGTTCTGTTCCCACTTGGGTGTGCCTCCCATGCAGGAGGCTCCTGGCCGGGTTTCTGCCTTGCATGGTCCCTGCCCACCTGTGTGGAACAAAAACATGTCAAAAACTGATGATGTACAGCTATGGAGATTGCTCTGGGCCCTCCCCCTTCTCTCTGTCTTTCTGTCTATCTCTGTGAAAACAATAAAATAAATCTTAAAAAAAAACAACTAATTATAGAAAAACTAATTCAAATATGTGTTTATTGTGGTGACATTGGTTAGTAAATTTAATTAAATAAATAAATAAGAGAAAAAAACATACATACATACATACACACATATGTAAAATATGTATTTATAGATACCTTATTACACATGAATTTCTCAATATCCCAAGTGGCTTTTAAAGATAATTTCTTTTTCTCTGATTTTGGAAGTTTCAAAAAATTACCTACTTCTTTGGGATTGCTTTCTGTTAATGATTTCAATCCTGGTTACATATTAGAATCACCTTATGGATTCTATTAAAATGCTGACATTATGCTGTAATAGAGATTTTGATTTAGAGTCAGATGGGACCCCAGCATTGGCATTCTTTAAAAATTTTCCACATGATTCTAATATATGGTCAAAGTTGTAAACTGATTTAAATGGTTAGGTATGGTAGACAAAGAGATGTCCCCCACTCCAGGTCTCCCTCCAAGAAAGAACTCTCTGTCCAGCTATAAGAAATGAGATCAGCAGACAACCTTCAGCTGTTAGCTCCTTGAGAGACTTCCTCATCTGCTAAGGTTGTACCCTCCTCAGAACAGCCCACGTCAGGGACTGAGTAAGATGAGGGTATTAAAGTCCAGCTATTTCAGGACAGTGCAGGATCATCTGGTGGGAAGAATTTGCTCCAGACCCTTACTAAGTTGACCAAGACCTTGTCAAATCTGTATCATAATTTGACTTCTCTTTCTTGATTCTAATCTCTTCCCATGCCTTTTACAGATGTTGATTCCTAATAAATATCTTATTTCTCAAACTCTATCTTAGCATCTACTTCAGGAGAATTCATCTTGTGACAACAAATGATAGCATTCTCGTGGATGGTAGTGGAAATTTTTGGTCTTGCCTGCCCCTCATTTTTTTTGCTAGCATCATATTCATTAAATATGTAAGTTCTGGAATAAAAATGCCTGGATTCATGCCCCTGTTCTGTGTATCTTTGTTACCAGTTAGTTAATGTTCTGTTCCTCAGTTTCTTATCTACAAAATGTATCTAATTATTGTTCCTTATTTCTAAGATCATTGTGAGTAATATATGACATAAGCAAAATCTTAACAGGGTAGTAGGCATATTTTAAATGCTTCATCAATTTTAGCCATTTCTCAAGGAGATCAATTCTATGTGAATTGCAGGGACCATCTTCAACCTACTCCTATATTCAGATATGGATCTGTGACTTAAGCCATTCAAAGTTATTGGGGGTGGGCATTTTTATCTGGGTTTTTTGCTTTGCTTTTAATTTCCCCTTGGAGTAGAATCTGTTTCTATGGCATACTGAATAATAGCCCTAAAGATACATAGATTCTAGTCCTTGGAACCTATAAATGTTGCCTTAGATAACAAAAGGGACTTCGCAAATATAATTAATTTAAATTAAGAATCTTGAGATGGAGGCATTATCGTGGATAACCCAGTTAGGTCCTTAATGCAGTCACAAGTGTCCTTATAAGAACGGGGCATAATGAAAGTCACATGACAATGGAAACAGAATTTGGAGTAATGTACTTTAAAGATGGAGAAAGACACCACAGGCCAAGGTATACCAGGAGCCACTAGAGGCTGGAAAATAAAAAGAAATGGATTCTCCCCTCAAAAACTCCTGGAGAAAGAAAATCAGCACTGCTGACATCTTGACTTTAGCCCAGTGAAAATATTCTTAGACTTCTGACTACAGAATGGTAAAAAAGTAAACTTGCATGGTTTAAGGCATCAGATTTGTGGTAATTTGTCATAGCAGCCGTAGGAAACACATATAGTTTCCAACCACTAGCATCTTTCCTATTTTAGAATAATCCTGCATTGTGTGGAAATTGTTGGAAAGCGAGGCCTTGTTTCCCTTTATAGATAGCAAGCATTATTCTTTTATTTCATTCTGGGAACAAAATGCCCAAGACACTCAGGATTTTTTATAGTAAACCACAGAGAATTACATCAGCTAGTGTAAGCAGATATAAATTAATTGAAAGACTGCCAAGAAGCTCATAGAAATACGTTTGCAGGAAAGAGTTGGCTCGACACCATGTAAATCCTGTCAATCAGCTGATTTGTCTACCACCTTAGTGAAAACCTAATACACAGCAGCAGTGACCACACTTGAACCCTCTGTCTAAGAACAGCTAGTACCTGGGGACAAACTCATTGCCTTTAATGCCTTCTACCTTAGAAGGAAGCAATTTGTTATCACTAGAATCGGAAGTGATTCTGATTTGGATGTTATTCTGCAAGCCATACCAGCTATAGTCTTATAGTGTGCCTTCTATGACATCATTTTATGCTAATAGCATTGTTTATGACCAGAAAGTCACTGGATAGCAAAATAAGTAAGTAATTGGGCTGGCGGTCCAAAGATTCTCTGATTATACATTAAAATCTTACATAATTAGTTGGTCTTATGAAATACTGGAATGACATATAGAAAATTTAATAAAAGCTCTGATTGGAGAGACTACTGCTCATCAATGATTGCACTGACTTGAAAGGTGAGCCTGGAACTCTTATTTCACTGTAAGAAAGGGCTATAAGAAAATTATATTGCTGCTATTGACAATTAGATAAAAAAATATAGCAACTTTACAATGGAAGAGGAAAGATATATGTGTGAAATCAAGAGACTCCTTTGGACAACTCCTTATACTACCACGTTCAGGAATAACAGTGAATGGAAAGCTATGGCAATCCCTTGCAAGTAAGTCCTCCAAGGGCTGCCATACCCCAGAAACTATGGTCTATATAACCCCACTGAATAAAAAACTTTACTCTAATCAGTTGAGTCACTAGTTGAAGTAAAAGAAGACATGAAGTATACTATAGAAGAGAACTTACAAATATCAGTTTCTGGGCTCAAAAATAGTTAAGAAACAAGCCTGTTAACTCCTACACATATTTCCTTCCCTCCTTGATGTCTCATGCATATATTTAAACACTCAAATCTATTTTCTCTTCCTCTTTACTAAAAGGGTAAACTTTAATAAATATGTGTCAGCTTTTGCTACATTGCCTTTGAAAATATTTCCTATTTGGATGGAATCTTCTTAAAAGCAAGATCCACTCATCATGACAATTGAAGGGGAAATAGCACCTCTTATCTGCTCTCTGGCAGTTGAGACACAGGAATAGGATCTAGGCTATTCCAATCTGATGCCACTGTCCAGGAATACTTAGTTTTTTGTGAGTTTGGTGTGGAGAATAGGAGTTACTTTGAACCAGTTTTCTTTTTTCCTTTTTAAAGATGTTATTGTTTTTATTTTTATTTTTTGGCAAAGAGAGAAAGAGTGAGGCAGAGAGAGACAGAGGGAAGGGGGAAGTCCCAGAGCAGCCTCCATATTTGCACGTCATCAGCCTTCGACATAGCCTCACTCCACGGGTAGGCAGGGCAGGAACCAGACTGGGGTCCTCCCCTGGCAAGAACCCAACTGGGGGCACACCCCAGCCCACTCCACATGGGCCAAGGCCGAGACTCGATTCTCAGACCCCGGGGCTGCAAAGCAAGTGCTCATCCTCAGCTAAGCCATCCAGGCTTAACCCTGAGCCAATTTTCTATTCTCCGGTGCTAGTAGTAACAGCAGTAATAGGGAGTGACTAGTGGTAGCTGCTGTGGCAGTATCTCAAGGAGACTTCCTATGCTGTGATCTGGGATTCTTAGCTTCTGTAACTTATGTCCATTTATCCAGGTCAGTTTCCTGGAATGCCCATTAATTTGGCAGACTGCTGAACACTCTTTCAATACATTTATTTTTTCTTCTTAAGTCACGCATTTGCCTTCTGTTTTATAATCAGTAATCTTTTCTTTTGGTGCATAAATTTTAGTCTTAAGCTAGTAAGATTTAAATCCTGACTTAACAATGACTATATTTTGCTATATAAATAGATTATGTCTGAGGAACAACAAAAGAGTTAGAACAAGTTTTCAAAAAACTATAAACCTCTGTATCTACCACTGTAAAGCCATCTATCTACCAATGGAGTTTTCATTCAGTTACATGAGCCCTCCCACGACATGTACATCTTTTTTTCTTTCCTTATTTGCTTATTCTACATAGATTATTTCCAGTTCTATTTCTGTCTCTTAAAAACCAAAAGAATCTTGACTAATACATGAGTTTATGGGAAACATAACATTAGTTTTAAAGTTATAAGAACTTCATATGTTGTCTGCAGCATGTAGACCACTTCCTGAATAATTGTATCAAAATATCTTTTTCCCAGAAGAAAAATTAGGAAACATTTGTTCCTAGTAACCTTTTTTTTTTTTTAAAGTCAGAGTGAGAAAGGAGTATTTCTTTCTTCAGAATTATCAGAATTCTTTGTGTCTGAGGTAATGAACTAAAGAAGCATGTCTAGTTAAATGTTTTATTAGATCTGAGAGTCCAAAGTATCAAAAGCCCAAATGTGCCAGATATGCAGGGAAAATAAAAGGAACAAGCTACAGGCTCAAGTGAAAGAAAGGGAGGTTTCAGTACCAGTAGTTCTGGGGTCAACTTTTCCACTTGCTCCTATGAATTTTTGCTGGGATGTTGAGGGTCCCTACGAAGGGGTTGATATAACTGAACTAGTTGGTGAACTACCACACCAATGTTGATTGTCAGTGACTTCTCACTAAGTGTTTTCTGTCTGACTATTAAACATTATTAATAACCATGTTGAAATTTCCTAAGTCAGGTTGATTATTTAAAAATTTAAAATTTCACAATTCTCAGGAGCAATTCCTCCTTCTAAATACCTCCAAGCCTTGGCCTTACACCAACCACCTGGCTCTTTGTGTCTCATGAACCCTCTTCCATGCAGTTCTTTATTATAATTCTATTTGTGCTGGATGCGTATCCTGTGTCAGCCCTTTTAATTGGCTGTCTTCTGAGTGTATAGCATTTATTAGGTGTTAACATGTAAACGAGATGCCTTCCAATGCATTTGACACCATGTTGAGATTCCTTTGAGCCTCTTACCGGTTGCCAAGTACAGTCCTGTGTAACATTCTGCAGCCTTTTACTAGCTGTAACAGTCAACTTTAACTGACTTTTGAACACAAAAGTAAATCTGTGTTTTACGTACCCTGGCTGCCTATAGTTAAATTAAGGTTTTAGAGGTGTTACAGCATTGATTCTCAACGTGAAAAAAATTTGACCTCCATGCGACATTTGGCAATGTCAGAAGACAGTTTTGATGGTCACAACTGCGGTCTGGTGTGTTATTGGCATCTGAGGCCAGAGATAGTGCTAAACATTCCACAACGCACAGTACAGCTTCCACAAACAGGAATTATCTGGTGCAAAGCACCTACAGTACTGAAGTTCAAAAATCTTGGGTTAGATTAAGGAAGGATAAATGTGCTGTTATAATAAAAAGTATTTCTCTTTCTGATAAAAGTAATTCAATTATTCAATCTTTTTCTGTACCTATTCTCTTGACTTGGTATACTGTTTTCTATTTAATTCTAAAATGGATTTTGCATACTAATTCAATTAACCAGGTCTAATTACATGTAATTAAAAAATTAGGAGACAAAGCCTGCCCCTAAATAAAAATAAAAAAAATCTTAGTGCAAATATAAAAGATCAGGCTTAACGGTTCAGCTCCTACAGAGGAGAGATGTGGAGAGAGGATATATAGAAAGAACAGATGTTGGAAAAGAGTGTGCAATCTTTTTGTCATTAGGAAATAAAACACTTCTACCTAACAAAATTAAATGATCCGAAGAATAAAACACATTATAAAGATCAAGAATTGTGACACTGTGGTACAACTTAGTTCACCACCAAAACCAATGAGATACGTTAAATATTTTTTTAAGCCGTATTATTATACCAAGAACAGCAAACCATGTGACATGTCCCCAGTGTGTCCCCGTATCCAAATGCATAGGGGCAGCATGAAAAGAGGTTGCTATGTTATGATAAAATTATGTGGAAATGGAAAGCAGATTCTTACACTCCAGTTTTCCAAGAGATGGGCCAGGATGAATAACAACATAACATAGAAATAAATATTTTATTAAAATATTATCAGGAAAGTACAGCCTGTCAGCTGAACATGTTGTGCCATGAGTTAAAATGTCCAAATTCATCAAAGAAGAGCCAAACTAGTTTTAGTAGTCATTAATTATTTCAATGCCTAAAATGTCTGAAGAATTTAAGAAACAGAGTTAATGTTAAAGTTATACAGCAGACTGGGCCCTCTCCAATTAAAATACAGAAGTTCTTTGAAAATAGATATTATGAACACAGAGCTCCAGTTACATACAAAGAGTGTTAAAAAATTAATTCTGTTAATTCAATATACTTTATATAATAAAGTTAAGCAATTCATTTAGAGATCTTTTTAGAATTTTATTTGTTTAATATATTTTTATTTATTTATTTTTGACAGAGAGAGAGAGAGAGAGAGAGAGAGAGAGAGAGAGAGAGAGAGAGAGATACAGAGACAGAGAGAGAACTGAGCTGGGGGAACTCCCCAGTTCAGCATATGGGTCCGCATGGGCCGGGGCTGGGATTCGATCCTTGGTCCCCAGCGCTGCAAAGTGAGCGCTTAATCCACTGAGCCATCCTGGCTTCCCCTAGAATTTTATTTTTGTAGTTGTTAAATATCTATTAAATAAACCACGTGAACCTATGATTTTATAGGTTAAAAACTAATATAAGCAATTTCAATTAGTTCCTTCTACATTCTATATTGCTAATAATCATGCTTTACTTCTCTTTTTATCTTTATATACGATTGATGCTAACAAATAAGCTATTGATTAAAAATATGACTGTTGGGGAAGCTGGGATGGTTTAGTGGGTTGAGTGCTCCCATTATAGCCCCAGGGTCCTACGAGTACCCATCTGTGCAGACTCATCTGCTGAACTGGGGTTTGCTTCCCACACCGGTTCAGTTCCCACATGTGAGAGTCCCTGGTTTTGGGGGGGAGGCACACCTCCCATGCAGGAGGCCCCCTGTCCAGTTCCTACCCTACAATTCCTTGAGCCCACCTGTGCAATGAAATTATTTCAAACTAATGAAGTGCAACTGTGGAAACTGCTCTGGAACTCCAACACCCCGCCCCCCTTCTCTCTCTCTCTCTCTCCTGTCAAAAACAATAAAAATAAATCTTAAAAATATGACTATTGTATACTCTCACATTTAAGCCAGATGTTTTATTTTGCAATTATTTGGTGAAAAAGATAAGGGGTGTTAAAGATTGTGGTATGTGAGAAAAAGTAAACAGAAGACCTGTTATCTGTTTCGACACTTGCATAAATAAATGCCTCTCTGAGCTAGTACAATCTACATTTTTTATTTCTCTCTTTTTTTTTTATTGTTAAATTAATTGGGGTGATATTGGTTGGTAAAAAAATTACATTGGGTCCAGGTGTACAATTCCATAGCACATCATATATGTGTTGCTTTTATAGATGACTTTATAATAAGGTATTGAAATTTTTTATCTTTTATTAGAGACTGGTCTATTTTATTCATTTGTATTTAGATTTTGAACAAATATTAATTTGGTTCTTTTTCTGAAGGCCTTATAACATTATTTTTCTACTTTTTTATTGTGGTAATATATACATAACATAAAATTCAAACAGCTTAACTATTTTAAGTGTAAAGCTCTGTGGTATTGATACATTTGTAATGTGTAACCATCACTACTATATTATCCAGAACTCTCTGCATTTTGTAAACCTGAAACTCTTTTCCCATTCAATATTTCCCCATTCCTCTCTTTCCCCTGTGCCTGGCAACCACCATTCTATTTTCTCTACGATTTTGACTAAGTACCTTATATAAATGGGATCATACACTATTTGTCTTTCTGTGACTGAGTTATTTCACTTAGTTCTGTCCTCAACCTTCATTCATGTTGTAGCATATGTCAGAATTCCCTTCATTTTTAAGGCTGAATAATATCCTACTGTATGTATATGCCATATTTTATTTATCCAAGTATATATTAGTGGGACTTGATTTGCTTCCACATTTTTGCTATAGTGAATAATGCTGCCATGAACACGCATACACAGATATCCTTTTGAGACCTTGCTTTGAATTATTCTGGGTATATGAGGGCTGTCTGAAAAAAAAAGTCCAGCCATTTTCAATATAATGAGAATAGTTTACATGGCTGGATACTTCCTGAACAGCCCTCATATACCGAGAATGGAAATTGCTGGATCATAAGGGACTCTATTTTTAAATTTTTTCCACAAGTATTTCAATTTCTCTACATCCTTAACTTATTTATTTATTTATTTATTTTTGTTGTTGTTTGTATGTTTGACGTGTTTTGTTTTGTTTTTAATATTTTGGTACGAGCCATCTAATGGGTACAAAGTAGAATCTCATTCTAGTTTTGATTTATATTTTCTTAATGATTAGTGATGCTAAGCATCTTTTCAAGTGCTTAATGACCACATGTATATCTTTTGGGGGGAAATGTCTATTTAAGTCCTTTGCCTTTTTTTGAATTGGGCTACTTTTGTTGTTGAATTTTAAGAGTAGTTTGTATATCTGAATGTTAATCCCTTATCAGATATATGATATGCAAATACCTTTTTCTATTCTGTGGGTTGCCTTTAGAACTCTGTTAATGTTATTTTTGATGAATTTTTTCTCCCAGTGATCAATAAAGTGCTATAATTCTCTCACTCTACGAAACTCAAGATTTCCATTTTTAGGTGGGATAAACTGTTACTTTAGTACACAGTAATATAGAAAGATTTTGTCACATAGACTAGTTTCCATGTAGTCAGTCAACTGTTTGTATTTATCTCAACAGGACATACACATTTAGAGGACTGGCTATTTTGGGGGTTCTTTACAAGCAGCTTTAGATCTATAGTGCACTTGGCAATTGTCTCTTTTCCCCGCTGTGTAGAGCTGCTCAGCACCATGTGCTCTCGACCCAGGTTATCATGTGCTCTTGTTCCTTTTGATGTATCATATTCTGCACAGAAATATGACAGTCCAAGCAATTCTTTACCTTGTTGCATACTCTATGCAGCCAATCCCAGTAAGTAACCTCCAAGGCCATAGCAATGTTATTCCTCTGGACCTCAAAAAGGTATTGGTGTGTTTGAACCAGTACCTGCTGTGACTTCTTCAGATCAATTGCGTCCTAGATGCATTTGATAGCAGCCTGTTCCCCCTCTTCTAGTTGGGCAGGTTTTCACTCATTGAGTTTATCAGCAAATTCTCCAGTAGAAACACCATATTTTTTAAATTATGTACACAATCAACATTATTGTTGATAAAGCAGAGACAGTCTCTGGAGTAATCACGTGATTTTCTTTGGCTAGAAAATATAAGATAAGGCCAGTTCCAAGCTCACAGGGTCCTGTGACATCAGTTTTAGGATAAAGGAACTAGAGGAATTCCTCAGGGATCAGAGCATGACATCTTTTCCTCCATGTTCGGGAAGAGGTAGTACAGGGGCAACACTGGGCTGCCCAGTGTAGAAGATCCTTATTGCCTGCAATACCCTTGGACCAAGGAGGTCTGCATTCCTCAGAGAGGAGGCCATTGTGGTGGCAGCCAAAAGTGCCACCCGAGAAAAAAATGGTAGTCAGGGGTCTTGGAGTCCTAGTGACCTGGATGAGAGGGTCTGTTAGGGGCAGAAGCAAGATGGTCTTTTACTTAATACATAATTTTTTAATGTTTGTAAAGACATTTACTTTCTTCTTTTGCTGAGCATACCCTTGGTATTCTATCCAAGAAATTATTGCTAAATCTAATGTCATGAAGCTCTTGTCCTATATTTTTTTCTAAGTGTTTCATAGTTTTAGGTCTTACATTAGCTCTTTGATTCATTTTGACTTAATATTTGTATACGCTATTAGGGGTCTTATAGTGTTTTATTATTCCTCTAAATGCATTCTGGTTGTTTATTCACATATATTTCTCTAGTTCTAGATTATATGGTATACTAGGATAGAGAACATATTTGTTTTAGTTTTATATTATCCTTCACTGTCACATAAAGAAATGCATACCTATAAAAACAGTTTAATTAATGAAGTAACGACTACATGAATGGTTTCTAAAGATTGTAGGCCCAAGGTTTTTAAATCCTGTTCTTTGAAATGTATTAGGTTTTAACTCCCATTCTATAGCTCTTTTGATAGACTTATATGGGGAAAAGTGTGAAGCAACACTTTAGTATGTATGATTCTGAAGTGTTCATCTATTATGGATGACATTGGCATAATTTTGAAACTTGATCAAGAGAAAGTTATATCAAGGAGAAGCTTTTTTCACTTCCCTCCCTCTGATGTTAAAATTGGAGAGAAGAGAGATGTTGAATTAAAAGAAAAGTTCTAAGGTAACAAAGTACAGTCAAGAACTCGTTCTCTGTAAATAAAAATGATTATAAATATATAACTAGAGACATATAAATAGAGATTTGTTAATGGCTCATGAGCTTCATTTTGGCATATGTGCAGATTCTCTTTTTAAGTCATGATTCCTATTTAATTTAAAATTATTTTTCTTATATCTGCTTATTACATTAAATTAAGAAAACAAAAATTATAGGGAAGAAATGAAAATCACATGTAACTCTAGGAAAAAAACAGTGCTGATCCATCTATGGCTATAATTCTTTCTTGTCTTTTTTCTATATAAATAAATGCATAGGTACCTAAAAAAATATATGTAGAGAAAAAGATATAGAAAGAGCATTTGAGAATAAGCTCAGAGTACAACAAAACTCAGAGTAAGAGCATCAAAAACATTTAAAAACAAAATCAGAATATTTTTTCTGTTGGAGGACTATGTTCTACTTTATTTTTAGCATCATACTTTAGGAGTTTCTTTTGTTACTGTATATTTTGCATGATTTCAAGATATTCCTTACTATATATATGTACTATACTTCATTTAGCATATTGTCTACTATTGAAAATTTAGATTTCTAATATTTAATATTGAAAATCATATTACAGTGAATTTATTATACATTAAAGCCTTTTCCATTGTGATTGTTTTCAAATCAGAGTTCCCTATAAGCAGAATAAATGAAATCAAGTATATAAACTTTTTCAAAATTTTGAGACATGGTATCAGATTGTTTTTTTCAATGATGTCAGTTTAGACTACCAAAAGTAATGTGACAATATTACGCTATCTTTACTAGCATTGACTATTATTAGACTCTCAAAAACATGTATGCTAACTTGATCAATGTGAAGCTCTATCTCAAGGGTTTGGTAGAGTTATGTTAATACCTCTGATTAGAGCTTAATAGATTTAGACACAACCCATCCTTAGAATAAAAGAGGCAAACAGTAAGACTTCCTCCATAACTCCCAACAGCATTTCACTTGATGTCTCATTGTTTTCTTGAAGCTATAATTTTTCACTAGATAGAGAAGCTTTTTGTCTGTGTGTTTCTAGATGGGGTAGAGCAGAGATAGAGAGAGCTCTAGCCATCACAAGAGTATCCACGCTATAAAATTATAGTTGTCTAGTTTTATAAATTACTTAATTATTTGGTGCATGGAAAGATGGACAGACAAGGACAAAATATCTCTGCTTTTAATTTTTTGTTAAATGATGGTATTTTTTAAGTGGAAAATTCCCTCTTTGGTCATCATTTGTTTAATGCCACTCTTTGGAAAGCTTGCTTTTTATTTTTTGTGCTGTGAATTTTAACATTTTCTTCATCTTCATAAGAACTCTAGTGGGAAATGTAATTATACTTCATATAATCTTTGGATCAGTAATATGTGCAGCTACAAGTAAGAAACCCCAATTACAATGACTTAAGTAAATTCACCTTATATTTCTTCTATAAAAAGAAGTCTAGGCTTATACTATTGCTAAAATTGGTTCAGCTGCTGAATAATAGAAAAGATATGGCAAACTGTATTCATTGGTCAAATGTGGCTCATTATCTATTTTGGTAAGTGAAGTTTTCCTGGAACAGAGCCACACCCATTCATTCAAGTACTCCCTATGGATGCTTTCATAATAGTACAGAAGAACTGAGCATTTGTGACAGAGATGGCATAATCTACAAAATCAACTTTATTAATTATCTGGGACTTCACAAAAAAAATACTTGTCAATTTCTAGTATAAGTTATGGAATCTCTGTAATCTATTGACTTTTCCCTGAAGTTTCAAGATGGCAGTCTCAGCCATCCCCACCATCAGAGAGACGATGAAAAGGTTAAATAGGTAGAACTGGTTGTTCCTGGTCTCTGTTATTAAGAAAAACTAAAACCTTCCCAGAAGAACCCATCAATACTTGTGTCACATTAGCCAAAACCTAGCTATGGAAGTGCCTACATTTCTAACCAGTAAAAGTGGTTGGAAATTCTTGTTGTCTCTGCTCATAGAAAAGGCCTATTGTGCCTATAAATTAATCATTTTAAACAAAAACGTTGTTGAATATTTAAGTTTTGCTTCTGATCACTAGTGTTTTATTCTTTTTGTAATTATATGGGCAACATTATTAGCAAACAAAGAGATATAACTAAAACATTTTAAGGACAGAGATGATTGCTATCATCCTCCTGTTGTTTTGGATTGTTAATAATTCAAATAAGTCACATCAAGACTTCTGATTTCTTCTAAATACAGTTAAAATTTCTGGACATTATACATAAAACAGACAGAAGAATACTGAAAGCTAAAGAAAAAACGATAGACCAACAAAAGATCTTGACTAAAACAACAGCATATCAGTGAGGGTCTTGGTTCTTTCTCCCTCATGTTTCTGAGAGTAGGTGCCAAAGAAATGGGCAACTGGATACGTGAACAGGCATAGGCAAAAAAAGAGCTCAAGGAAAGCTTGCTCCTCCTATTCAAAGATAATTTAATATGACAGAAAACTATTAAATAATAATTGCTCTATTTCAGCAAATACCTTAGAAAAAACTCTGTCCCTATCCCACCCACTGCTAGACTAGACTTCCACCTCACCAGGTTATAATGAAGCACCATAACTCCTCTGCTGGGATGGTATCAGCAGACCAAGTAGGGAGCCCAGACCTTCATTACCCCTGGGCAGTAATGAAGTACCACCCCCAGGTATCAGTGGAAAACACATGAACAGCCTGGACTTCTATTCCCATCTGTTGATAATGAGGTACCTTTTCCCACTGCATGCTGAGATGGAGTCAGAGAACTAACGAAGAGTCTGGACTTCTCTTACCACTCAGATAAACTGCCACCCACCCACCTACTGGTGTCATGGAAGGCCACAAGGAAAGTAAAAATAAGATATCCATATACCAGTCAATCGTTGTGACATCAGCAGAGACCTAGTGAAGATATGAGAAATTACATGGTCTGAGCTATAATGAGCAGACTTACCCTCCCCAAGTTATAAATGAAGGCAAAGTGAAAAACTTGGACTTCTACTCCCACGTGATAGGAAGGAGATGATATCACTCTTCTCCTCTGGAGCAATGCCAGAAAAAGTCTGCTATAATAGAGTCAGTCACACAATATAATTCTCCAAATGTCCGGATTTCAATCCAAAATTGCTTGTCATACCAAGAACTAGGAAAATCATATTCTGGATGAGAAAAACCAGTCAACCTATACCATTTGCAGATTATGAATCACTAATAGGAATTTAAAGCTATCATAATAAAGTGCTCTGACAATCAATTACAAATACATTTGAAACATGGGAAATAGTCTCAGTAAAGAAATAAAAGATATAAAAAAGGACCAAATGAAAATCTGTATTTTCAGTTTTCAAAAATGTTTATCCAGATTTATTGAGGTATAACTGACAAATAAAATTGTATATATTTAAAGTGTACAAGATGATGATTTGATAATCATTTATATTGTGAAATAATTACCATAATCAAATTAATTAACACACGCATCACCTCACACAGTTACTATCTTTTGTATGTAGGGAGAACACTTAAAAAATACTCTTGTGTAGGGGAAGCCGGGATGGCTCAGTGGGTTAAGCGCTCACTTTGCAGCACCAGGGACCGAGGATCGAGTCCAGGCCCCGGCCCGTGCGGAACCATATGCTGAACTGGGAGCTCCCCCAGTTCAGTTCTCTCTCTGTCTCTGTATCTCTCCCTCTCTCTCTCCTCTGTCAAAATAAATAAATAAAAATATATTAAAAAAAATACTCTTGTGGCAAATTTCAAGTATACAATATACTATTATTATTCATTATATTCACCATGTTGTACATTAGATTTCTGTAACTTATTTATCTCATAAGAGAAAATTTATACCAATATCTGCTCTGATATTTGTTATTTTCTTCTGTTAACTTTGGGTTTACTTTGTTTTTCTTATTATAGTTTCATGATATGTAAACGTAGGTTGTTTTTGTGAGATTTTTCTTTTTTCTTAATTCTGGTGCTTATTCTATAAACTTTCCTCTTAGATCTTCTTTTAATGTATCCCAAGAATATTATTTTTAAAGATTTTTGTTAAAATGCATTATATTTATGTGAGGTATACACCATAGTTATCCCTCATTTATATACCTAACAAAGTGATCACCATAAGTTCAGCAACCATCTGACACTATACCACACGATCATAATATTATTGACTACATTTCCTATGGTGTACATTATATTCCACTGAATTCTTTGTTTTAGACCTAGAAATTTGAACCTCTTATTCTTTTACCTTGTTCCTCCTCCTAGTTTTCATTTTTAAACTAAAGTTGACTGTCAATATTATTTTATATTATTTTTAGGTACATAGCATAGTAGTTAGACACATATAAGTTGTAAGTGATCAGCTTATTAGTCTAGTAACCACCTGGCACTTAGTTTATTACTATATTATTGACTATATTCTCTATGCTTTCCTTTCTCTCCCCATGACTGTTTTGTAACTACCAATTTGTACTTCTTAATTCCTTCACTTTTTTCAACCTGCCCCATAACCCCTCTTCAACGTGGCAAATAAAAATGTCTTTTTGTATTTATGAGTTTGTTCTGTTTTCTTGCTTTGTCAACCTTTTTTTTTTAGATTCCATACATAAGTGAAATTACATTGCATCTCTCTTTCTCTGCCTGACATACTCCTCAGCACAACACCCTCCAGGTCCATCCATGCCACTGTAGATGGTAAGAAATCATGCCCTCCCACGGCTGAGCTATTTTCTACTGTATAGCCATTTTTCATTATATATATATATATATATATGTCACCTCCTCTTTATCCACTTATCCACCGACAAACACCCAATTTGCCTCCAAATCTTGGCCATTGTAAACAATACTGCAATGAACATATGTATGCACATGTCCCCTTGAAGTAAAATTTTGGATTACGGGGTCTTTATTTGTCTCTTACAGCCTTTGCTTTAAAGTCTATTTTATCTAGTATAAGTATTACTGTCCCAGATTTTGTTGTGGTTGCTGTTGTTTCCTTTTCTTAAAATATCTTTTTATAGTTGTGTGTTTAGGAGTGTTCCTTGTGCATAATTGAAACACCAGTTGGTTAGACTGACTCTCAGGCTGACTGGCTATTGGCAGTGAGGATAGGCTATGCCCCAGCATATGTGGAGGCTGACCTTTCAGAGGGGGATTCTGCTAAGTGGGCTCTAGTGCCTGCCTAGGTCACTCTTTGGGTTGGCCATTTCTGGGGCTAATTGGGTAATTCTCTGATGTAGTGTGAGGCCAGCCTCTGGGTATGTTGATTCTGGTGCCTTTTGGGAGGGGTTGTCATGCAGGCCTATTTAAGCCTTGCCTGTGACCAGCCTGGGAATACCTGGTAGGAACTACAAAGCTATATGTAATTGGTTGCTGCCTATGTTGGACCTGGAAGTATGTGGGGGAGGTCTTGCTATGAACCAAGGTTGGTTGCCATCAGTATCAGGTTCAGGTCAGCTTAGCGAAATGCCCAGGGTCCCCTAGGCCTGTTGCCAACTGCCAGCTGCCCATATAGTCAGTCCCTGAAAAATCCTCCTTAGATGGATGGGCCTACCTGGTTTACTTGGTGTTAGCAATGCTGCCCAAATTAGGGGGAAAAGGGGTGGAATCTCAGGGTCTCACAGGGTATGGAAGGTGGTATTTATAAATTTAATGCAGATTCAGTTCTTGTGCCAGTTCTGAGCCTGTGGCCACTGTGCAAAATGTCCAGAAAACACAGCAGCTAACCACTACTCGCCTCAGGCCTGCAGATACCTGAGAGACACCCAAATAAGGCTGTAGCACAAACTGGGATTGATCACCTGCCATCAAAAATTTCCCAGACCACCACGTACCATACACCACTACACAAGCCTCCAGCAACTTGGGGGACAAGGAGGGTCACCCAGGAGCTCAGAGTGTCCAGGATGATGCTATACCAGCTGAGTAGGGCAGGTCCCAAGGAAGTCACCAAGGTGGCTGGTACACCTGCATGTGTGGATTTCACACTAATGGAGCCTCAGATTTGGACCTATGGGAGTGGGCTCAACACAGAAAAGATGGTGCCTGCTTGTAGGCCACAAGTGAATAGGGCTCCACTCAGAGACAATGGCGGCTATCCTTCTAGCCCTCATCCTGAAGCCACACAACTCAGTTTTGCCTGTATGTCTCTAGCACCCCTGAAGTTGCTGCCCCTCCACTGGAGCCCAGGGCAAGTGCCTGCAAGTGAGAAAGTCTGTGCGCAGGCCCTTCAAATAAGATATCTGGGTTTCTCACTGTGTTTTGTCTCTCTGGGATGGATGGATGGATGGATGGATGGATGGATGGATGGATGGATGGATGGATGGATGGATGATGGATGGATGGATGGATGGATGGATGGAAGTATGGATGGCTAGATGTATGTATGGATGGATGGAATCTTCACTAATCTTCACTGCCAAATCTTATGGAATCTCCTCTTCTAGGCACAGGAACCCCTGGGCTGGAAAATCCGGTGTGGGGTTGGAACTCTTTACTCTTTAGGCAGGACCTCCAACTGTGTTCCTCCCAGTTCTCAGCTACTACCTTTGGGCTTGAGGTCAGCATGCTACACATCACCGCCTCTCCTACCAGTCTGGATGTGGCCTCTTCTCTACATCCTTAGTTATGTAAGTTCTGTTCAGCCCAGCTTCAGATGAGTTTTGAGGTTGAGTGTTTTACAATTTAGTTGTACAAGTAATTTCAATGCAGTCATGGGAGGCTGCAGACATATTGTTTACCTAGTCCACTGTTCTGGACAGTCTCAAGAAAATTTTTAATTTCCCTTTTGGTTTCTTCTTTGATACATTGCTTTCTTCGGAATGTTTTGTTTAATTTCCAAATACAATACGTGCGAATTTTTTATTTTTCTTCTTGTTTCATATGTGGTCAGAAAAGACCTTGATATGATTTTAATCTTAAAGTTGTTAATACTTATTTTGAGGTCTAATGTATGATTACATGTGGGCTTGGGAAAAAAATGTGTATTCTGTTGCTGCTGGATGAAATATTATATATATATATATATATATATATATATATGTATTAGGTTATTTATTAGAATCTAATATACTTTAGATTCTAAAGCATAAATGAAGACCAGTGGTTCCTTATTGGTTGTCCATTGGGATGATCGATCGAAAGTGGATACGGAAGTCCTCTCTTATAATTACCTTGTTATCTATTTCTCAATTTAGATGTGCCAATGTTGTGTGCATATATAGTTACAATAATTATTTTCTCTTGATGAATTGACCATGTTATCTTTATATAATAACCATCTTAGTCTCTTGTTAGTGTTTTGGATTTAAAGCCTACATTTTTTAATGTAAGTATGGCTACTCCTACTATCTTTTAATTTCCATTTTGATGTCATGGAATATCATTTTCCATCCCACATTATTAGCCTACGTGTGTCCTTAAGGCTGAAGTTAGTGCCTTGTAAGTGGCATATAGCTGGTTCTTGTTTTTATCTATTTGTCCATTCTATGTCTTTTGAGGATTTTAATACAATTAAATTTAAAGTAACTGTTAATTGAAAGGACTTACTATTGTTATCTTAATTGTTTTCTAGTTGTGTTTTTATTTCTTTTTTTCTTTTTTTCTCTCTTTCTGTCTTCTTTTCTGAATTGACGATTGCTAATAATGGTGTGTGTTTGATTCTTTATCTTTTGAGTATCTGCTATAAGTCTTTGGTTTTGGTTACCATGAGACTTACATAAAACTTAACTAATAAGTGAAATTAGCAATATCATATGTTAATTTACAACATATATAAACAAGTATCAAATGTGTTTATTTACAAGCAATGAACACATGGAAACCAAAAAATACCATTTACAATAGCTAAAGAGATAGAGAGAAGTATAAATTTAACAGAAGATATAAAGGACTTACACACTAAAACTATAAAATTTAATGAACAAAATCACAGAAGATTTAAATAAATGGATAAACATAGCATATTTGTAGATTGGAAGACTCAACATAATCAATATGTCAATACTCCCTAAAAAGGTATAAAGATTTACCTCAGTTACTATCAAAATCTCAGCAAGATTTCATTTTAGGTATATACAAATTATTCTAAAAATTTATATGAAGATGCAAAGGAACTGAAAAAGATAAATAGTTTTTGAAAAAGAAAAATAAAGTAGTTAGAATTGGTCCACCCAATTTCTAGACTTATTATTTAGTGACAATAATCACAAATTGTGTTATTAGCAGAGAAATAGATATATAGATCAATGGAACATAATAGAAAACAAGAAATATTATTTAATATATGCAATCAATTCAGTGGAGGAAGGATTTTTTTTTAACAAATGGAAATGAAGTTGAATATTCATAGCCAAAAATATGAGCCTCAGTCTAAAACTCACACCTCATTCAAAAATTAACCCAAATGGATCACAGATTTAAATACAGTAGATTTGCACTTAACTGGCACCCATGAGGATTGGTAGATGCCAATTGCTTGAGATCTTGTTGGTCATTTGAGTTCCAGTTGACAGAGAGTCTACTGTATTGAACATGAAAGTTTAAAACCTTTAGGAAAATTTTCAGGACTTAGAAATTGGTGAAGTATGCTTAGACTTTGCATCAAAAAGCATGATCCATTGAAGAAAATATCAGTAAATTGCACATTATCAATATTAAGATATTTTGCTTTGTAAAGACTAATAAAAGAGTTAACATTTGTGACAAATGACAAAATGAGAGAAAATATTTATAAACTACATGCCTGACAAGGATTCATATCTAGGATTCATAAAGGAATCTCAAAACTCAACAGTAAAAACAAACATACAAACAATCCAATTAGAAAATGGGCTAAAGATATAAAGAAACATTTCCCAGAAGATCTGTGGATAGCAAATGAGCATATGAAAAAATGTTCAACAGCACTAACCAACAGGAAAATGCAAATTAACTATGAGATATGACTGTAATGAGTTATTATTACACACCTATTAGAACAGCTAAAATAATAATAGTGACACTACCAAATGTTGACAAGGATTCTGAAAAATGGAATTTCCCATACATTCCTTGTAAGAATGCAAAATGGAAAATAGTAAGTTTCTTTTTTAAAAAAGTAAACATACACTTACTATATAATACAGCAATCTCACTCCTGGGCATTTATCCCAGACAAATAAAAACTTCTATTCATGCAAAATACGCCCATGACTGTTCATAGCAGATTTATTTGCAACAGCCCAAAACATCCCTCAATGGGTGAATGGGTAAGCAAATGTTGACACATCCATACCATGAGATAAAAGGATGAATAATGCCAAATAGTAAAAAATAAATATAAAGAACTATTGATATATGTGACAATTTGGATAGCTCTCAAGTGCATTATGCTGCATTTTAAAAAGCAATCTCAAAAGTTCACATTTTATATTATTCCATTTAAACATCTTAAAAATGATAAAATTATGTCTATGGAGAACAGATTAGTGGATGCTCCAATTAGAGATGGTTAGGGGAAGATGGAAGGGTGAGAAAAATGTTGAGTATAAAGGACTCACACAAGGGAGAACTTCGTAGTGAGAAAATAGTTCTCTACCTTGAGTTCCAGGCCCCCTGGTTCAGCCCCCAGCTTGAGGGGGCATGCCTCCCATGCCGGAGGCCCTGAGCCCAGTTCCTGCCCTGCATGGCCCCCACCCACCTGTGTGGAATGAAACCATGTTGAAAACTGATGGCGTACAACTATGGAGACTGCTCTAGGCTCTCCCCCTTCTCTCTATCTCTCTGTCAAAAACAATAAAATAAATCTTTAAATGGTCAATATAGGTAGATGATTAGAAACTCCTTGCTTGCTAACACATGGATGTTAATTCATGTGATTTTTAAAAAATGGAAAACTCAAGGAAGTCACAGCAAGGATAGCATACCGTAGGCTAATTTGGTCTGTGAGCCACACTTTGGATATCCTGGGACTCAGAGTTCTTGTAGGATCTTTCACCTCTAAAATGCTATGATAAAGACAATGCAACATCAGGTGACATTTTTTCTCAACAGGACAATTAGTGAAGCTTAATTAGTGAACAGAAACCATCATAGTTTGATACAATTCTACTTGTCAGAGCCTCTCAAATTAGACTTTTTAATATAGCTTGATGATCTTAGCAAGAGATATAAGTAATGCAAAATTGAAATATTGTGGATCAGATGGCAGACTAAATGCATGTACCGGTATTTATTTCTACTGTTCCTCTAAAATCCAATTGCAATGTAAGATGTATAGAAGAGAATAAACCCGTAAAAACACTGAAAATAAGATGGGACCTTTAGCAGACATGATGTTTTAGCAAATATTTGGATGATAGAACCGATTAAGTCACATTAACAAGGAGAGGCTGAAAGGTACATAAGAGAAAGGGAAAGTAGAAGAATGAGCCTCCGCTTTACTAGTGGTTTCAACTACTTATTTTGGGGGAGAAGGGTGGGGGGTGGGGAGGGGGAGGTATTGTTACATTTAACTTTTATGAAATTTGTTTACATGTGGAAATACATCCTTATTCCTTTTCCCATTGCAGAGTTTCTCAACACTATGTATTGCACAGTCCATCTGGTTTGCTTGTAGTATGGGTTTTTCCCAAAAGCAGAGGCTGGGACAGAGGTTACCTGTTTTTGTTTTGTTTTGTTTTGTTTTGTTTTGTTTTGTTTTGTTTTGTTTTGTTTTTAGAGTGTTTTCTGAAAAACCAGGAGTAAAAGACTGAAAGCCAATTCAAGGAATATCTATAGTAGTACACCTCAGCTTTAGGTGCCTAGGTACTCAGTAAAGAATACTCATAGATGCCTTGCAACATGGGACTCAACTATTCATTCCAGTCTTGAGAGAGTGAAGAATTTGTTCATTAGCTCTCATCCCTCTTTGTGTGGTATGGATCAGGCTGAAGTGCACTCATGGGGGATTATCAGATTACCAGAGAAGCCCCAGACAAGAAGCAAGAGCTACTCAGCACAAAATTACAATAAGGAGCGGAGAGCAAGGAGGTCAAAACCTGTACAGAACAGTACACCAGGCCTGGGCTGCAAATGGGGGTCAAGCCAAGAGGAAGTCAAGGCAGTGCTCCAGCAGTGTCAGTTAATAGCTTCCTTTCAGCACTGATTTAAAGTACTCACTTAGTCATACGTTAAATTTCCATAGACATATTCTTGCGAGAGCCTTATTATGCTCTACTGGTTAATTTTATTATTCCTGTGTCAATAAACCTTATTTGTTATTACACTGGCTTTGTAGTATAAGTTGATATCTGGTAGTAGCATGTCTGTCGTGTTCCAGATGTGTAATGGATATTTTCCATATTTTATATTCCAGATGTATTTCAAAATCATTTCATTAAAAAATAAATAAAGTCCTGTTTGGAGTTGGAATTAGATTGCATTGAACTCATTGATTAATTTGAAGAGACTTGACTACTGTATGACATTACGCTTTCCCACCCAAGAATATGATATTGTGCCCCATTTATTCTAGTCTTCTTTTATACGCCTTGGTTAAATTTTCTATATCTCTTTATATAAGTATTGCATATTTCCTGCTAGGCTAATGTCTATGTATTTTTGTAAAAGTTAAAAGTAATTGAGTCTTCACACTCTTCAAATCCAATGGTACCACATGTTTCTACTTTTAAATAGTAGATTCCAAATAACCAGTGTTAGCATAGTAATTACAAAGATAAAGAAACATGACTTGAGTTATTTCAGTTCTATCATTCTATTGACCACCTGATGTATTAATTTGTGCTTGAAGTATTTCAACTGCAGAAATAATTCAGTACCACTAGAATCAATCCTAAAGAAAGGAAAGATAGGGATGTTATTATATTTTCTGGAATTCACCGTGAAATGGGCTTTTATGATTTATCTCTAATTTATTATTATATTTAAGGTTTTCTTTGTACATCATTTGCTTCACACAAAAGAAACTGTGAAATTAAAATAAATAAAAAAGTATTCAATTATCTAGGAAGAAAGAGATAGTGACAAATTTGAATACACCATTTATTACCAGAAAATATATGATAAAAATACATATTTTCACAAGATTATTGACAAATTTACAGATGGCTCAAAACAGAAAATATAATGTCATTAACCATGACATAAGAAAATATCACGGCGGAAGCCAGGTTGGGTCAGCAGGCTAAGTGCTCGCTTTGCAGCCCCAGGGACTGAGGATCAAATCCCAGCCCCGGCCCATATGGACCCATATTCTGAGCTAGGTTGTGTTTCCCATGCAGAAGGACCCTAGCCAGGTTCCCACCCTGGGCGGCCCCCCACCCACCTGTGTGGAACAAAATCATGTAGAAAACTGATGACATACAACTATGGAGACTGCTCTGGGCCCTTCCCCTTACCTCTGTCTCTGTCTCTCTCTGTCTCTGTCAAAAACAATAAAGTAAATCTTTTTAAAAAAATGAAAACATTAGGTAGGTAGTATGCACTTTCCTTTTTCAAAAGACACATTAATATAATTAGAAAGTATTGTTCCATTACTTTTGTCTTTTATGTACTGGAGTATTTCAGCATTTTTATTGAATATACACATACACTTAATAAAAAGTAACTTTCTCTATTTTTTCTGGTTATTTTTATTATCTGTTTTATATCAGAATTATTGCTGAAAATAATAATCATTTAAAGAAGAGGGATACTAAAAACATGATCCCTCCAGCCAGAGAAGCGATTTTAGTGCTAAGAATTCACATCTTGGCTCCAGGCCTCAGTATCCATCTCCCTTTTGTACATTTCTATTTGAATGAGTCTAAATCATTTTAAAGTCTAATGTATCTTAAACTGAACATTTGATATCCTCTTCAAAGCCCACCTCATGTGCAATTTTTCTAATCTCAGTAAATGATATTTTCATCCTTCCATTTGTCTATTTTAGAAAAATGAGGAGGCATCAATCGCTAACCTCTTGGCTTCTTTTTCCACAATACAACTAGCCTCTTTGATTCCTATGTCCTTTGTCTCTATCTCCTCTAGATCTAGTCTAAAGAAATGGTGGTGGTAAGGTAAAATATAGGTAAAAGAAAAAAAGCACATGATAAGGTATTTAACTAGTAGTTCCAAAAATGTTTTGAGATTCACAGGAATGAGAGATCTATAAAGGGCACACATGACAAATAGTGAATGTGGGTGAGTAGAGAGAAAGGTGAATTTTATTTCACAAGATGTCTTGCTGTTTTCTTCTTTCCTCTGGTCCCACTCTACTCACCCACAGATATATAAATTTTAGGACTCCTTTTAGATATAGACATAATGCGCATTGGAAAAATATTACTCAAATGACATAGAATATTATAGAGAAAAAGAAGAATCTGTAGAAATAAGGATAAAAGAAAAAATGTGAAAAATGAGAATGTAATCCATGATTTGGTTGTGGGAAAATAAAAGTTTTTAGAACTAATGATTTGTACACGTGACTTGCACAGCAGGGTTAGGTATTTCATATATCTTCATAACATTTTGCCTGTATGTGCTAGATTTACTGTTATAAGCTCATGTATTACAGATGAAGACTGAGTGGTTTTGAATGCCTTTGTGTTTTTGGTAAATCAAAGAAATAAAACAATGTTAAATGTTCTTACAAGCACCTTATTTACAGCCAGTTGTAAGCATCAATTTTCCAGGCTGAGCTTTAAATTCTCATAATTTTGATTCTACTTAGAATCTAGCTTCATAAAGCTCCATTGGATTGAAACCAGGTTGTGAGTGTGGGTAATGAGTCTTTCTGAAAACTCACGAACAATTACGAGGACTAACTCTGTTATACTTTTGACCCAAACATTAAGCTGAGGGCTGATTTTGAGATAAGTGGGATGACTTTCAGAAGCTTTATGTGTTTATCTGTCTTTCCCCATAGATTTTCACTCAAAGAGAACAGCTGCTTCAACTTCAAGAAAACAAACTTCTAAACCATAAAATCACTAGGCACTGAATGAGTTGGGCCAACACTGCATTTAAAAGAGAATTATAAATACAGGCAGCATTGCTTTGGCACTATTCATATTTGATGTGTATTTTATGGGTCATGATTAAGAGCATGAATACATTTTTATCACCAAAGATCACATGTTCAATTTTTAGTAAATGTTGACTCCTAGAGATTAGATGCACTGGGAAATATGTTGTATTAAAGCTGTAACAATATAGCAAATAAAATGTACATATTTTTAGAGTATAGATTGCTCAAAGAGAGAACCTCAGAAGAATACTCGGCTCCCTTTCTACCTCCTTAAAGTTTGCTGGACGTTTGTGGTAGTTTGCCCCCATAAGGCTCTCCTGCTCTGATTCTTCAGTTTAGCCAGGTAACTTGGTTTGGCCCATGGATTTTAGCAAATGTAAGAGAAGCAGAGAGTCAATACGTATTTGCATGACGGGGCTTTTCTGCTCCTCTAAGATTTGTGTGCAAACATTTGCAGGCTAGCATGCTGGATAATGAGAGTCACTGCAATCATTCCAGACGAGACCATCTAGATCTGCCAGCAGCCAGTCTGTCTTCAGGCACATGAGGTAGCTAGTCCAGCCAGGATGAGCAGAGCTGCTGGTTGGCTCACAACTGAGTACAGACAAGTGATCTAACACAGCCAGGTCAGCGAAACCCCTCAGACTCATGGGCCACGTAAACTTTTACTCTGTGTGTGTGTCACTGAAGAATTGTGGGGAGAGTTACACAGCATATTGAAGCAGCAGATAACTGGTACCATCATCTCATATTTTAAACAAGTTTCAAAGTGCCTTAGTACTTTCTACAAGGTTAGTATGATGTAGTGAAGACATAGATATTACAGAAAAACCAAAAGAGCTTAAGCCAGAAGATTGACTTTCGAGTGCCAATCCCCTACTACTGGTTTTGTGACACAGGGAAAATTATTTAAAATCACTCACCAGTCAACTGGGTAATTGTGAGGATTAAAAGATATGGTATGTCAAACTTGGTGTGTGACCTGGGGCAAGATACTTAATCATTTTAATCTCAGTTTTCATTAGTAAAATGAGGTTTAGATTGGTTGTTATCTCTCTAGAGTAATTGTGAAGGACTTTTTTAAAGGATATAAAGCACTTAACAGAGAGCTTGATAGTTAGAAAGTGTTCAGAATGTATCAAAAAATATTATTTTTTTACTATTAGTTTCACTTTTAGTTTTGACAATAAATGTGAGGTATCATGGCTAAAGATTTCTGGTAAAATGCATGTTACTCAAGGATGCCAGGATGGCTCAGAGGGTTGAGCACTCATCTTGTAGCCCTGGGGCTGGAGGTTTGTGTCCTGGCCTCAGCCCATGTGGACCCAAATGCTGAACTGGAGTGTGCCCCCAGTTAGGTTCTCGCAGGGACAAGCTTCCCATGTAGGAGGCCCCTGCCCAATTCCTGCCCTGCGCAGCCCTGCTCTCAGCTGTGGAGTGAAAGTATACTGAAAACAAATGATGTACAACTATGGAGACTGCTCTGGGTCCTGCCCCTTCTCTCTGTCTCTCTCTGTTGCTCTCTCTGTCAAAAACAATAAAAATAAATCTTTAAAAAATAAAATCCAAGACATTCAGGAGTTCTTCAGAGCCCTGGGTGCAAGAATCTATTTTCCCATGGCTTCCTTTTATTAGCACAAACCAGTTAATTGTCACCTTAGAACAGGGGTGTCAAACTGGTGGCCCTCAGGCCACATGCAGCCCCCAAGGTAATTTTTTGTGGCCCACGATGCTCTGAAATAAAATGAAAATAGAATAAATTGTTATGAAGAAAATAGCGCTTAGGGGAGATTGAGGCAATACCTTACACACAATTCCCACGTTAACCCTTTAACTACTGAAGACGAGTATACACGTGACCCAGTGCCTTTCCTGGGGGCCTGTGGGCATGTATAAACGCGTTGACTCAGTTCTGGCGATGTTTGTAAATGTGATGTGGCCCATGTGACTCTTGCCTGTTGCACCAAATGGCCCATGTTTTAATTGAGTTGGACACCCCTGCCTTAGAAGGTAAAAAAGTCTTCATAGTGGAATGAATTTTAAAAATCTGACCGTTTAAATGAAAAAAATTGAAGGAAGCAGAGAGGTAAAGCATCTCTGTTAGCCAGAAAGCCCATGCCAAACACCTAGCAGGAAGCCCCTGGGAATGCTGGGAACACTATGGCTAAGACCCAGGGTGGAAAGTCTGTCTTTAGCATTAGGATGCTGATGGGAGGTGTGGGGCAGAATTTAGTAATCCTGGTGAATTACTCTTATGAAAGATTTAAAGTTGGTATTTCTGAAATGATGTGACTTTGCTTTAGCTTACATAAACTAAATCAAGTTGTACAATGTGGAGGGTTCCTATGAGACAGTTGATGGGTGCTACAAGTAACAGAATTTGGGCCTCCAGTAAATCTATGCGGGTAGCAACTTAAGTTACAAAGACAAGTGTCCCAAATCAAATGTAGTAGAGAAAGAAGAATGGAAAGTGTATAGGGCTCAATGGAAGCAGAAATAGGACAGGAATACTTTTCAGCATAAAATCACAAAAGTATTATCGTATTCAATAGCTCTAAGAGCAGCTGCAAGTAGACAGAATAAAAACAGGTGGAAATCAAATGACAGTGGCTAACCAAACACTGAAAGACCTTTAGAAAGGATTTCTCCATTTTTCTAGTCTGGAGATAATGAATCTAAATATTTCAGGATTTCTTCTTTTTTCATTGGTGTGTGGCAATATGAGAGAAAAAGCCACTTGGAGGCCATAAATACCCAAGAGAACATCCTTTATACCTCTGAAAGTAAGCATGAGATACACAAAGCCCTCTAGCAAATGATGTCTAAGGCACCAAGAGTTCAGAAGTAAGGATGAGGAGGATAACGGGGATAATGAAGAAAATTCTGTGAACAAAGGAACAGTAAATTGTAAGGAAAGTGTCACAGCAAGACAGATGACTTAAGAAAAAGTAGTTACTTTTTCCAGCTTGTGTAATAAAAAAAAATCCTACTCTGTCTCTGTTGATCATGACTTGATGTATCAGAATAATATTATCCCCACCACACATCCAGACAGAGAAGTGACATTATCACCTAATCACTTCCCTAAAAATGTTTTTTTCTATCTGCCTTCAGTTTCCCAGTGAATGAGTCTATCTTTTCCTTAAATTTAATGAAGGAAACATAATCAGAGTAGCTAACAATAAATAAGAAGAGGTCCTGAATCCTAGTCCCAGAGCTGCCACCAACCTGAACTTGGGCATTTAATTTCTCCTTGGTAAAGGGAAACAGGTCCAATTTAAAAAACATTCAATAAATAAACAAAATATATATTAAAAAAAAAATAGGGAAGCCGGGATGGCTCAGTGGGTTAAGAGCTCACTTTGCAGCACCGGGGACTGGGGATCAAATCCTGGCCCGGGCCCGGGCGGAACCATATGCTGAACTGGGAGCTCCCCCAGTTCAGTTCTCTCTCTGTCTCTGTCTCTGTATCTTTCTCTCTCTCTCTCTCTCTCTCTTTCTCTCTCTCGTCAAAAATAAATAAATAAATAAAAATATATTAAAAAATATTCATTAGCAGGTTTCTGATGAGAAAATTTTCTCTATAAAATGTTGCAGAATAAGAATCAATGCAGCACAGACATTGAATGACGGAATACAGGGGTTTCTTTTTATGAAGATGTGGACACCACATGTTATTATTCTTTGCCATCAACAGGTGGCCCTAAAATTTTAACATGGATCTTCATATTTGGATGATGACACAGACCTAGATTGATACCATCAAACTCACTTTATTCCAAAAGAGACACAATGTGTAAAGTATCATTTATTTCCCTAAGGTTATGTGCTAACTGTTAGCATTAAATCCATTAATTAATGAATTCACTAAGCATATATTTTTTGAATGCCTACTATATAGCAGTTATTGCTCTAGATTCTAGGGATAGAGCAGTAGAAACAACAAACACACAAAAAAAATAAAATTCCCAGTCCTTGTGGAACTTGCATTCTAAAGGGGGAAACTGAACTAACTGACTAGCTAACTAACTAGTTTACTAATGAAATACATAAATAATAGTAGTGTCTGTGTTTGTGTGTGTACATAAATATATATTAGGAAGTATAAGTGTTTTGGAGAAAAACAAAATGTCAAGAAGTATATTGAAGGCTCCAAATTGCTCAGAGTAAGCTTCACTCACCTTTGAGGAGAGATATACGAATATAAGAAGGGAATAAACTTTCTAGACAGAAGAAACAGCAAGAAGCTATAATGACCACAAGAAAGACATGTGTCTGAGTATTATAGTAAAAGTAAGGAGGATGGTGTGGCTGAAGCAGAATGGACGAGAGAAAGAATGTGGCAGGAGATGAGGTCAGGAAGGATATGGAGGTGAGGGGACACATTACATTGAGGTTATTGGTTATTATAACATATGAGTATATGGCCTTTTGCTTGAGTGAGTTAGGAAACCATGTCAGGGTTTTAAGAAGGGTTTTTTAATGATATATTTTACGTGTAGTCTCTTGTTGCTATGGTGAGTATTAACTAAAAGGGGTCAACGAGTGGCAAAGGCAGAAGGTTATTACAATAATACAGGTAGTGTATGAAGGCAGAGTGGGCCATGATAGAAGCAACCATACTAGGAATAAGTGTTTGTTTTTTCAATACATTTTGAAGGTAGAACTTGCAATATGTTTACTGACAAATTGGATCTGGGATGCATCAGCCAAGAAGAGTCACAGATGACTACAAAGATTTTGACATAAAATATTGAATGGATAGGTTTGCCATTAACTAAAATGGGACACATGGTGGGCAAGAACATGCTTGTTTAGTGAGGAGGGGAGCTAAGATCAAATGTTTAGTTTTAAACGTGGCATAGCTATCCATGTTCAAAGACAAAATCAAAGCAATCAAGCAGATACAAATTCTAGAGCTCTGGAAATATCCAGATCACGACAATATAGAAAGCTATATCATAAGTTGGTGTTTATAGCCATGAGACGGGATGACATTAACAAAGGAATGAGCTCTGAATGTTCCAATGTTAATAGCCTGGAAGGTGAGGTGTTATCCACCAAGGAAACTGAAAAAAATCTGCAAGGCCCACAGATAACCAGGGGAATATACTGTCTTGAAAGGTAAACGAAGAAAAGGTTTCAAGAACAGAGTTATCAAATAGGTTAGCTGAGAAGTGATGATCATGTTTACCAATATGAAAGAGGTAGAGTGTTGATAGAGAACTATTCTCTCAGTAAGGTTATCATTGAGAAGGAGAAGGGAAAAGGTGTTTAGGGTTGAGGAGATGAGAATTATGTAGCAGTTGCCTTGCAAAGAGGTAGAAGAAATGGACAATGGGTGTCTAGTGTGATTTCTTATTCTATCATTCCACCTGTGACAGTGATCTAAAACTTCAAGTGAGATTAGTCTGCCAAGGTACATCTTTTCCACCTAATACATTGTGCCAAAGGATCAGCAGAGAGTGAAATTTAAACATGATTCAGGTGAGTATGAGGAACAAGAAAGGCCAAGGAAGTAGAACATATGTAGAATGGAGTGATTATGACTGACTACAGTATTTAATCTGGGAAGAGAAAAGTAAAGACATGAAGAAAGTGAAAACAAGTGAAAATCAATGTATTTTAAGTGTTAATGAGAAAAAAAAGAAAGATTGTTGAAGTAAGAGCACTAGAGAAGGTGAGCTAAAAAAATAGGATGTGATAGCTTGAATGTGGGACATCTAAAATTTGAATTATTGAGTCACATATACTGGGAATGCTAAAACCTAGGGTATGATGATGAGCGTGAGAGATTGAAGGAAGTTGTTGAACAAGATTATAAGAAGAGGTCAAATAATTGAGTAGCCACGGTATTGAGTGGATATTGAACTATGTGGATATTGAACTCATGAAAAATTATGAGTTATGTCAAGAATAGTGTTAGAAGTACCAAATATGTTTTGAGTAACAAAAACATATCAAATTCTTGAAATGCTTTTTTTTTTACATGTGCCTAAGAATTTGTAAAATGGCTTAAGGAAATAGATCAACAAGGAATACACACTATACGAGTACTTGAATTGATGTATGGAAGGAGCTTTAAGTTTTGCTCAGATTACTGAGCATTTGAATCTCTCATACTTTTCTTTGTGTGCTCTGCATAGCATTTTTTATTTTATTGAACAAAATCTCATTTACAGTTCAATTAATGCATTGGAGAAGACATGGCACGTGCCAAGCCCTTCCATTCTTTATGGTGTGCACTGTGATATTGGCAAGCCCAAACCAATTAATTCAAAGGAAGGAAGGAAGAGATTTAGTTCATTATTATTAAGAGCCAGTAATTCCTCTGCTCATACAAAATCTGGTGTGATGTTGGTATTAAAGTAGCTGTATCTTATAGTTCAGGACCCTTTTGAAATATTTTTCAACTTACTTTGAGATTTATTTAAAATGCCGGTAACAACATTTAAACTCACATACATAAAAAATGCAAACACATTTTACTAAGGATGTCATATTTTGTTCTCATAACTGAATAAGAAGTTTCAGCCATACTCTTTTCACCTGTTAGTATTTACTTCCAGAATCAGTTGGGCAATTTGTTGTGCCACCCTGTTGCTAACGGGTACATATACCTAAATCAATCATATTCCTAAAGTAGAGTGCTGAAACTGTGGATGCAGAATAGATATCATCTGCAATGTAGCATACTGTGTGTATTATTTGATTTTATTCATACTTCCTTCTCTGGAGATTATAATCAACAATATACAATGTGCTATCAATTTCTGGTGCAATATTTCTTGTCAAGAGACTTCTTACAAACTGATACTGTAATATGATGGATCTGTTTTCTCTCTACTAACAACTATATAAAATAAAAAATTGCTTTGCCTCTTTTCTATATAATAGAAAAAGATATGACTTGGCATAGACAATAGTTATCTTTTATTAATGCATATCTACTTAAAATAAAACCAACATAAAAAAATTGTGAATAAATAAATATTCTTAGGATATATGCCCTTGAACTTTAAAATCTGGTTTGACGGCTTATAATAAAACCTTATTTTCAAATGTTTCTTTGGGACACAGATAGCATCACATAATTTTTTTTAAATGATTTAAAAATAAATGGTAGTATATCAGATTCAGGGTTAAATTGTTGTAATATGTGTCCTTAATTTATTTTTGCTTGTCATAAAGAAGGACTATTTAACATCCAGATGCAGTTGTTGATATGAAAAGTCTGAAATTATCTTCAAAAAAATTTTTTAATGTGGTTAAGAACACACAAAAAACAATCAATATTAAAATATATTATATTCTCCATAATAGTGAAAACTTGAACAAACTTTAGAGAAAAGTAAATTGTCTTTAATAAGCAGAAAGACCTATAACATTATAGCAGATTGAAAAATGACATCAGGAAGTGAACTGAAATATATTTTGAAAATAAGGACAGTGTTCATTTTCGCTTTTTTTCCCTTGTACTTAGCAATGATTAGTATATCTCTCTTACTCTTATGATTTCAATCAGACTATAATCCAATTCCTAATTAATGTAAAATCTTCAGCTTTCAGTGCTCTTTTCTATTTTGCCATTATTATTCTATTCTAAAGTACAAAACAACAACAGAAGGGCTCACCTAAATTCTTAGAAATCTCAGTCAACACAGTTTACTAACATCTGCTTACATTCTCTGACAGAGTTCCATCAAGCCCTAAGCTACTAGTGGTTTAATTCATGCATCTTGGGCAAGAATGATCTCTTCTACAACTTGCATAATACATTCTCCCACAATTCAAATTTGTGTTACAACTACCAACACAATAATGACGTAAATTCAACACGTGGTATATGAAGTAGAAGGGTTTAACAAAGAATAAATGAAAAACAAAAGTATAAAATAAAAGATCTCTACTGTTGCATGAAATCTGTGCCATATCTAAAGCTGTGTCAAGTACAGCTACCAACCTCTCCTGCTTTTGAAGTTCCAGGGCATTTTATCTCTTCCTCTGTTTTGGTGGTAAACTCTGTTCCATCTTACAGCTCCCATAATGTGAGTAAAGCAAAAATGAACAATCTCTACCACTTTCCCAAACTCATTCTCTTTGAAGTTTTATAACAAGAACTCCACATGGAGACCAGTTCTGTATGAGGAACTGTTAAAGTCACAGCCATCTGAAAGTACTGATAAAAGTTGTCAAGCCTGCTATCAAGTCCCACTATTAGCTGTGAATGAGGGGAGACAGTAAGTGGGCATAAAATGCACCAAAACCGACATGATGGTCCAGGCTAGAGAAGACATTCTAGCTCTAATATATATGTATTCTGAGTGACTCATTATGTTTCTGATGTGGAGCCAGGAGTCCATCACCTTGCCCATACTAAGAATTGCTAAAAATGGAGGAAACCCCAAATCATAAAAGAGGATTTTCTGAACAGGCATTGTGAAATACAAGATAAAGTAGATAGTAACGTGATACTAATTCCCTTCTTTCTGAGAGATGGAACCTTCCAATGTTAATTGACCCAAA
>PVKE010014205.1:6533-18903 GCA_004027555.1 Craseonycteris thonglongyai
CATCTGAGGAATTTTCATTTATATATATATATATATATATATATATATATATATATATATATATATATATTCCTAATATATAGGAATAGGATCATGTTGTACGTATTAGTTAATAACATTTTTTATGATAAACAATGTTTTCTGGGTTTGTATTGTTCCTCTTCCTCCCTTTCGAGAACAGGAACTAAATTGGTTTTGTTCCTCTTCAGAGCAGCTATTACCTCCCCATCTTCTTGAGGTCTCTCACCAAGACTCAATGCACAAGACAATACAGCCTCCCCAGATTCTCATTTCCTCACATGAAGTTCACTGCACAGACCATTGTTAAGGATTTCACTAATAGAGTAAGAAAACAGATGACACAAAAATAGCCACCAGGGCAGGCTCTATAGACTTCACATACTTCAACGTCCTGGTTTCCTGGCTGGGTGGTCCCTGGGTAGTCTTAAGGGCTGTTGTTGGTCATCTTTAATCCTGGGTAGAAAACTTATCAAACACCCTCACTTAGCCCTTTTCCAATCTTCAGCCTCTGAAGATCACTGATTTTCAAGTATTCTGGCAGAAAGATCCAGTTTCTGTTTTGTTTTGTTTTTAAGCATTATTTTTTGTGTGATAAAATACACATAATATAAAATTTACCATTTTTCCATTTATAAGTGTACAGTTCAGGGACATTAAGTACATTCACAATGTTGTACAACCATCACCACCTTCTAACTGTAAAACTTTTTTTATCTTCCCAAACTGAAGCTCTGTACCCATTGAGTTATAACTTCTCATTTTCTTCTCCCCACAGCCCCTGGCAAAGACCATTCTACTTTTTGACTATCAATTTAACCATTCTAGGAACCTCATGTAAATGGAATCATACAGTGCATGTCCTTCTGTGACTGGCTTATTTCACCCAACATAGTATCTTCAAGTTTTTTCATGTAGCACATGTCAGAATTTTCTTCCTTTTAAGGCCTGAATAATACTCCATTGTATGGAATACCATGTTTTAAAAAATCCATTCATCCATTGATAAACACTTTGAGTTGCTTCCACCTTTTGACTATTATAAATAATGTTGCTATGAATATGGGTGTACAAATATCTGTGTCCCTGCTTTTAATTCTTTTGAGTATATGTCCAGATTGAAATTATGGGATCATACAGTAGTTTTATTTTTAATTTTTTGAAGAACTACTATACTGCTTTTTACAGAGGCTGTACCATTTTACATTCCTAGCAGTGATAGAGAGGGCTTCCAATTTCATCCTCACCAAGACTTGTTATTTTCTGGGGGCTTCCTGTGTCTTTGATAATAGCTATCTTAATGAGTATAAAGTGATATCTTATTGTGATTTTAATTTGAATTTCCCTAATGAGTAGTGATTTTGAGCATCTTTTCACATGCTTATTGGTCATTTGTGTATCCTCTTTGGTGAAATGTCTATTTAAGTCATTTGCTCATTTTTTAATTGAGTCATTTGTGTTTTTTGTTTGCTTGTTTGTTTTGTTTGGTGGTAAGCTGTTTTTTTGTTTGTTTTTAACTGATATTGTAGATTGATTCTTTTATAAAATATGGCAAAATTGCAATCAATGAATTACTGGATATCAAGATAGAATATGTTAAAATAAAATCCTAGGATATCTGTGTTTAGTCATAATGAAGTCAAAGGGATTGATTTCCTTTTCCACCCTACACAATTAGGAAACCAGAACCATGTAAAGTGATGGTTGTCAGATATTGGATGAAAGTCCTTTTAGTATTCTGATCTTTCTAGAGACAGGAAATGAACAAGGTGAGTCCTACTGTCTCCTCGGCTCAGGAGCTATAGGAGGCAGCTTAGGGGCACACCTTGAGAGACTCAGACCCATTCCCAGTAAGGTAACTGCGTAAAGTGCACTGTTATGTAAGAGCAGAGCAAACTCGAGCTCCCAATAGTGACAATGCACACTTTCCACAAGCAAATGAAAAAAATAAAACCAGATATTCAAAAATGCAGGAAGTATGATTCATGACTATAAAAAGAATAAACTGTTAGAAGACAAATAGTAATATAAATAAAATGGAAATAAACCCCATAAAAATATAAGCCCCAGTTTTTGAAATTAGTGGACGTAGATAAATTACTGTGTCAACTTGCTATAAATGTTTCTAAATGCTTCCTCCCGAGCTCTGGACGTATGTTTTCAAGGGCTGGTAATAATTCACAGGCCCTCACCTGGTCCTTAGACCACAATTGCTGTAGACTTGCTTAGAGCAATTTTTTTTTTCCCAGTAGAGTGAGTCGAATATGTGGTTAGGGGGAAAAAAAAACATCACATCTGAATGCATGGCCATACGAGAGCCTTGAGCCCCTAAGTGAATTACATATCTCCAGGAATTCCAGACTGAGTGTCTTCCACCGCAGTGGGGTTCCAGCACCACGCCAGACCTCAAGGCAGCACCTGAGGTGAAGACAGGGGGCCCTCAGAGGGAAGTGCGGCAGGGAGGTTGACGAGGGGCCTAATTGGAACTGTCATTTTCAATAAGTTGAGGCACAAAGTCTTAGGTAAAATCCTTCTGAACCCAATAATTTCCTCTTTTAGCATGAACTTCAGAGGACACTGCACTAAAACATTCCAGAAACAGGTCCTCAGTTCACAAGATGCTGAGAACTAATTATTGAATGCACAAATCATATGCATATTGTAACTGCAGAGTATGAAGACATGCTTAGAAGAGCCACCGCTGGGCTCTATACCAGCTACCTCTCTGAGGCAAACGTCCATAGACACGTGATTCCAGAAGAGACCAGTGTTTTATGTCCTGTTCATTAACAGCAGCTTTTCCTTAGTCCTGAAGGTTGCTGCTGCTTGGTCCCTCCAGGTGCAAAACTGTTTTGGGTGATGAGCCTGGGAGGAGAAATGGAAAAAAAGATAAATAAATACACATAAATTGGGGAAACGCAAACAGCATTAAGTACATTCTATTTGCTTTTTTAATTTTGGAACTCATTGCAACCCATCTATCAATGTCTTTTTCTATTCCTTTTGTTTGCCATCTATTAAAAGAATATAATGATAACGGTAACTACCTGATAAATTTTAAATGAATTAATATATGTAAATATATTGGCACATTCTAAGTGCTCAGTAAACATCAACTATATGTCTTTACATCTATAGATGTTTATTTATCCTTTCATTCATTCAGATACCCTCCAAAAATATATAGTGTCTGAGCAATCACTTTAAAAATTATACAAATGAACTTTTTAAAATGAAAATGGTATAATTTTATAGAATGAAGCACCGTTGAACTCATGTTAGACCAATTTCATTATTTTCTGCGGTAAAAGCACATCTTCCCAAGGGTAAGGAAGCAACTTTAAGTCCTGAGGTGTGGGCGGTAGAATCAATTTGCGAGGTCAGATTGCTGGATGCCTGCTTCACCATCTACAAAGGCTCCTCATCCCTTGTGGTCTGCCCACAGAATCTTTAGTGCCTATTTCCTATAACTCGGTTATTTTGGTCTATTGGTGAGAAAACCAATGACGTGTCAGAGCTCTGGGAGGTCTCTTGCCTTGCCAGGGTGTTGACACACACACACACACACACACACACACACACACACACACACACTTAGAATGACAGGCAACTCATTAACTAGGCTAGCTCAACAGTGAAATAGGGCAAATGGTCTTTTCATTTGAAGTCCACATCCCTTTATTCTGCCCTGCAAAGTAGCATCTCAGGGTGACTCCCATAAGGTCTTAGAGGATGGCCTGCGAAGACATGGGAGAAGGTGCCCAACTTGGCCTTTCACACCCGAGATGCTTGTTGAGTGCTTGGCCTGCTTACAAACTATGTAGCCCGTGTGTGAAGAAGCACCATTCCTCTTTTCATTGGGAGACTGACCTGCTCCTTACTGAGTTTCTTTACACATTTCAGTGGCTGCTCCCTGTACAAATATGGAAACCTCTCATAAGGTGACAAGCGGCCTCTAGGGATGAATGATCTAATTACTTTTGATGACAGTAAGTAAAATTATTTTGACATGAATCAGAGGTCTTGTCTATCGAGAAAGGACTCTTTGAGTTATCTTTATACTTGACTAAAGTAGTTTTCTGAAATGAGAATATGATGTACTTTAAAGACTAAGTATTCATACTGAATATACTGAATTATAGTCATTGAAAAATAATCATTTAGGGGCTAGAGGTAACTGGCAAAAAATTAGACAATAAAGAATTTGCTTTGTGTTTTTCTGCTAACTTTCTTGCTTGGCATTTTGTACTTTTCTATTATTGGTCTTTTTTTTTTTTTGGCTCCATGTTCTCTTTTGACACCTGCAGGTAGTATCTCAGTTTCAAATATCACCACTACTTTGTGAAAAACAATCGCATCTATCTTTATAGCCATGACATTTCTTGCTATGTGAGATAATACATCTCTGTTATCTAAGCTATCTTGGTTTGATATTCACTTGCTTATATCTGAAAGTATCTTTAAAGATTTATTTTTATTGTTTTTTGACCTAGAAAGAGACAGACAGAGAGAGACAGAGAGAAGGGGGAGGGCCCAGAGCAGTCTCCATAGTTGACATTAGTTTTCCATATAGTTTCACTCCACAGGCGGGCACAGGGTTGTGCAGGGCAGGAACTGGGCCGGGAGCCTCCCGCATGGGCCCCGGCAAGAACTGAACTGGGGGCACAGCCCAGCTCAGCATGTGGGTCCACAGGGGCCGGGGCCAGGATTCGATCCTCAGGCTCTAGGGCTGCAAAGTGAGCGCTCAACCTGCTGAGCCATCCCAGCTTCCCCTATATCTGAAAGCATCTTGACTCTTTTCTCTCTAAACAATAATGGGAGAGTAAATTATTCTAAAACCAAGTCATGATTCTATTATTCCCGTGCATAGAAATCTTCAGTAGTTTCCCTCTGTTTATCAAAAAAACTCCAAATTCATGATCTATCAGTTATGACTGTCCTAAATGTTATCCCAACAACTTGCCTTTCAAGCTTATTTTTCATAAGCTTCATTGACATCAGGGTGTCCAACCTTTTGGCTTCCCTGGGCCACATTTGAAGAATTGTCTTGGGCCACACATAAAACACACAAACACTAATAATAGCTGATGAGCTAAAAAAAAAGAGAATCCCCCCCCCCCCCAAATTTCATAATGTCTTAAGAAAGTTTATGAGTCTGTGTTGGGCCGCATGCAAAGCTGTCCTCGGCCGCATATGAGTCACGGGTTAGACAAGCTTGGTTTACAATTTCACATGGTCCCTTCCAGTGGTAAAAACCCTTTCAGAGCCACAGAAAGGGAAGGGAAGAGGGGAGGGTGCCACCCAGCTCAGCAGCGGGCTGGCCCTGGACCAAACCCTGCTCTGGCTTCCCTGCCCCCACCCTGCCTGCAGGGACTTGAATGTGCAACTAGCTGATGTCAGCTCAGTTTTGACCTAGAAACTCATTTCTGGTTGGGAGGCAGAGATCCTCTTTGGCAAGTTTATCTGTGTCCCAGTGTAGAAATAAGAGCGAATTGAAGGTAAGATGAAGGTGGCTTTTGAGAGCCCGGCTCCTGGAACCCAGAGTTCCAGGATCAGATCAGCAGTGTGGGAACCGCTGCCCATTATATGCCTGCAAGATGAGAGCTTCTCTTCTGGCAGCAGGAGACACACCCAGAGAAGACTGAAGCCACAGGATGAACTTTCAGTGCACAGAGAAACAAAAAAGAGCAAGGCATGCAGGCGGCCAGCATCAAGGGACGCACGCAGCAAACCGCAGGCCGCTGTCACTGCCTTAGCCGCTGTGTCTGCTGCAATCCTAGAACTCAGGAGCCTGTCCCTCTCTGTGACTATGAACTGTGAACTCCTGAGCAGCAGTTCAGTCAGGACATTCCAGTAACCCCAACAGGAGGGCCTCCCCAACGTGAAAGAGAGTCAAAGCCCAAGTTAGAGCGGGAGGTGATGGACCTCCCCCTGCATAGAGGCCCCCATTGGGGAACCCCCATGGTTTCCAAATTCTCCAGGCAGAGTGAACATGGCAACTGCTTAGTCAGTGCCAGCCTCCCCTGCCCCCAAAACATAAACAGTGACTCCAAGAGTGGGAGCCATACCCCCTCAGCATTCCTGGGGCCTGGAGAATGAGACTGGAAATGGGGTCAAGGGAACAAGGTCTTTCCACTCTCTCCTTTGGCCAGAGAGCTCCTGAGACTGAAGAGTGTGATTCTGCTGACCACATGCATCCCACGATTCTTAGCACATAATATACTGATGACCCCATCAAATTCTGCAACCCACAAGGCTTCCAGCTCTTCCTGTAGCCAGACTACTGACCAAAGCCCACGCCTGCTCAGAAGACATTAGCCCAAGTGGTCGTGCATATGTGTTCCAGCTGCAGAAGATGCATGGAGGATCAAGTTGAAACTGGTGCCCCTTTCCACACTCAGAAGATTCCCCACAAGACACGAAGAAGCAAAGCCCTTCTGAACCACAGATACCTGTCTTTGGGAAGATCTGAAACCTTTCCCACAACAGCCCCCAGTTCCAGCCAATGAGGGCTGGACTTCTTCCCTGAATATGAAACAGCAGCCAACTCCATGCATTCTGGCACCAGTACCCAAACCTCTCGCTTCCATGTGTCTCCTGGCCTGGGATAGGCCTGGGACGGGGGGGTATGGTGGGGGTGGGGGTGGGGAAATAAACTGATTCCTTCTGCAAGCAGCCCTGCTCATTCTGCTCCACTGCATTTACAGGGTGCTAGGCCAACTTTCATACCCCTAAACAGAACAGTTAGTTACCTCCATCTCCCAATGGGGCAGAAGCTTTTTGGTACATCCTAATATCTTTCTCCAGATGGTTGAGCTTTGCCCCCCAGCCAAGAGGTCTTCAGTGGTCTTGACTGAGGGGAGTGCATCTCCCCTCACTCCCCAAAGATGATCTACAGAGATGTTTCTACAGCAGCTTGCAGAGAAATTTCAAGACCTTCTTTCTGGGATTACCATGCCAGGCATCGCACCCAGCAAGAAGAAGACTAGGATGACCCCAGGCTCTCAGTGAGCATTCCCATTTGCCCTGAGTCCTAGCAGGGATGATTTTCCAAAATCAGTGTGCCACAAATGGGCCCTGGTGGAGACTGTGAGTTTGAGATGGTTCTTAATTTCATCAGAGGACATGTCAATATATATGTCAACACCGGATCCAGTGCTCAAATGACCTCAAAAGATGAGAGGCTCAGCCTGCCCTGGGGAGATGATAATTTACATTCATGTGGCTCCAAGATGCTGCCTGCCTAGCAGGAGATGGTCCCCCTGCCATCTGGTAAACACCCTCAGCAGGAGCATGGCGTGGGCATCAGCCATTCCTTCCATGTGTTAAGATCTAGGGAGCAAGAGCGCTTGCAGTATCTCAGAGAACCAGACCTACCAGGACTAATGGCTAACTGCATTGTCGTCACCACACCTCAACCCTTCTAAAAACTCTATGAACCTCAACACAGCTTCTCCAGTGTGCCATGTCCAAGGGCAGAAGTCCTTGAATAAATCTGTTGCAAAAAGTGATAGGCATTCTCCTGGTGTGAACCCCCTGAAGCCTCACACCATGTCCAGTCCAGTCATCAAGGCTGGGCTCACTCTCAGGGAACCTGAAGCTCCTCCAGATTCTGTGCTATGTGTGGGCCTGAAGGCAGGCCCAGACACCACTGCTTTTATTGAGTAGTTCCATCTTAGGATTTGCAGCTGCTCTTCTTGTTCATCTGCTTCTGTGAATATCCAAATGCCTTCTCTCTAACACAACTGGCCTCTTGAGCTTACCCTTACCTAAACTTGATCTCCCTGATGAGATCTTACCGTATTTTCCGGCGTATAAGACGACCGGGCGTATAAGACGACCCCCGATTTTCGGTTGACTTTTTTTCATTTCAAAAGTCGTCTTATACGCCGGAAAATACGGTAAATGTCCAAGTTTGCAATGTCAGGTTCTACTTATCATATCATACCATCATGACAGCAGTCAACTCCTTCATCCAACTTGTCATCAATGAACAATACAGTAGGAAAGGGCATTAACATGCAAAATCCTCAAAATTCAGGTTCTAATGTCAACCCTCTGCTCAAAGGGAAGACCCAGCCATTTGTCACACCAAGCAGATGCCCTTTCTGAATGTCAGGGGACTCAACATACTTACTCATGGTGTTCCAATGGGACCTGATTCGATGTCACGCAATCCTGTGATGGGTCTTCTGTCCTACCATCCTCAGATGGTATCTCAAGGACAGATGGGTTTTTCCAGGAGTTCTGTTCAGTATGAGTTTCCTCCACAGCAGGTACCATGTTCTTACCATGGCTCCAAAGAAAGCAAAGTAATTTCCCAGGAGACATAGTGTCTTAAGAGAAGGCACACTTGGCCATCCCAACAACCTATCTCAAAATTTAGCAGGTGCAACACTTTGCAAGCCTAGAGGCTTGAGGGATCCAAAATCTTACCCTCCACTGGTAAACTGTGTGACTTCATTGTGTATGGACCTCAATCTACAGGACATCAGACCTGAGTTAGATCTGCCCTCTATAACTCCATCTGAAAAGCCCAGCCAGATACTGAAATCACTCCCATACAGGGAAGTCTCAAGCCCAGAATGACATTAGCATTGCCTTGCATGGGAGGTCCAGCGTTGGTGGAATCTCTGGGCTTTCTTCCAGGTACCAGCCCATCCATGCTGCTTCTCTCAAGCATGAGGAAAGTATTAATGATATATACCCCCCCCAAAAAAAGACAAAGGAATTAAAGGGACTAAATTCATCATAGAGTAGGAATACCAAGGAAAAAATCTTTATTTTTAAAAGAATATATATATTTTTTAATTATTGGGACACTTGTCCAGTTTAAGTGTTCTTCAGAACTGTCTGTTCATCTCTCACTCTTGGACATCTCCTTTGTTAAACGTGTTTCTCTCTCTTTTGTGTCCCCATCCCGCACACCCCTGCATGCTCACATCTGCTTCCTTCCCTCTTCCCCTGAGCTTTATTTTGGGGGAGATAAATCTAGTGGAGCCTCATCTCTCTTTCTGAGCATCTTCCTGGTTTGGAGAGAAAGTGCGAGGTCTGTCCTTGGGACACTCTGTGGATTTTTCCTGCCCTGTGACTCTTTTTCATCAATATGCCCTTCCCCCATGTCATTCTTGTGTTTTGTTCTTCTTTTTGCTCAGAATTCCCAGGTGAATTCTACTAGTGTGGGAGTGGAACAGATGCTAAAAGTTAACTAGGATGTTTTGTGTGTATGTGGTTACTTCCCTTTCTCTCCCCCACGCACAAAATATTCTTTGTAACATCCATTAAATTTGGTACAAGACCGCTCACTGGGGCTGTGACATCAGGAAAATGAAATCAACTGTTTCTTACAATGTATTTAAAAGAATATTTTTAAGGCTCAATCCCAAAAATGACTTCCATGAGACTCATCTTGATCTCCTGGGAAGACCAAATGTCATTTTTCTTGGAATTTGCTATTGACACCTAATATTGTGTTCTTATAAGGTTTTTATTTTTTATGTTTTATGTTTCCTGTACATTGTCACTCTTTAATAGTTGGGTCCAAATATAATACAATTTTGGTTGTTCCATAGTGTTTTGCATATAGATGTTCACTGAATGTTAGGCAGCTGCATTATTTTTCTCTAACTACTTTAAATGATCCTTAACATGGGGAATGGTAGAGGAGCAATGAAAACAAGCCTCACAAATTGGGACATGGTACTCAATTTATGGAACTGGAAAAATAAAATAGACTTAAGGAGGACATAACCTGATCTATAAATAACTTCAGAGAAACTAAGCAACAGGTGACAGAGGGGTTTTTGAGCTTACAAGGTGCTAAGGCTAAAGAGCTAGCGTTCCTAAAAAGGAAAGTTTATGAAGCTGGCTTCTTAGCAATATAGTCAGGCAATATCAGGGCTTATTCTGTGTCTTAGTCAGTTCAGGCTTCTATAAAAGATACCATAATAGGCTGTGTGTGTTCAATAACAAGCACTTATTTCTCACAATTCTGGAGACTGGAAGGCCCAAATCAAGGCTGTAGAAGATTTGGTTTATGGTGAGAGCCATCTTCCTGGTTCATAAAGGGCTATGTCCTTGCTGTGTCCTCACATGGTGGAAGGGAGAAAGGAGCTCTTTGGGGGGGTCTCTTTTATGGGAGCACTAATCCCACTCATGACCTAATCACCTCCCAAACACCACCTCCTTATACTATCACATTGGAGAAAAGATTTCATCATGTGCATTTTGGGGGAACACAAACATTCAGTCTGTGACACTGTGGTTTTATACTGGCTCAGAAAGCACCCCTACATCAGACTTGTGAGAAGTAAAATGTTGTGTCGATGACAGCCCACACTTCCAGTGGTGCCTCTTGAAGCTGTGGAAACTAGAGGTTTTAATAAAAATATTCCTCACAGCGTTCCTCAGGAAAAGTTGGAGGTAAAAATTTTATCAGACTCAGTGCTGTTATAAAATGACTTTTTTTTGCAGTACCCCCAAATTAATTTCTTATGCAAAACAGTTATTCCAGCCAATGCCTACTTGGTTAATGAAGGCTTAGAAGTATAGAGTGAGTGTGATGAAGAGAAAAAGACCTTCATGTGTTTCCATTTCAGAAAATACTCTAAGTACATGCCAACATCTTAGTTTTTTGCAGCTATCAGTTAAGTTACTATTTGGGGCACTTTGCTTTAATTTACATTCAAGAATGTATTTTCTGAAGAATCTTCATTTAAAAAATGTTCTCTTTTAAACTTGCTTAGGTGTCATGATGATGGTACTCTAGAAGTAGTCATAGACAAAAATGGCACAATAACCAAATGCTTTTAAGAACCATCGTCTCCAAGATTCTTAGCTTCCTAATGTAGTGCTAATGAGGAATGCCCCTGGCATTGGTGCTGTAGGCAGCAGACACAAAGTACAGTCAGCACACCAGGATTTCTGTCACCCTCCTAAGTGTAACCCCTTCTATTTACTCACAGGTATACTCACTTTCAATGAACCCAACTTAGGGCAATTTAGACTTGCTGAACAGAAAAGCTAGTGGAGAGATTATCTGCTAATATCAAGCCAATATTGAAAAACAACAGCTGCTTCAGTACGTTTTGAAGTTTGAAAACAGTTATTTTCCAGGAACTCTGGATTTTCTGGGAACACGATAGGTATACATTCTCTTCATTGCTCTAGCACCGACCTCGACAACTTCTGAAGCCAGTTAGAAGCTGGACCGACAGCTGACAGTCAGTGTGACGTACTGTGTGGCTTGTGAGTCCACAACAAGAGAGCAAAGAGGAAGACACCTATTCCCGTGTTGATTTCCTGAAAATCAGTTTTGGACCAACCTCAAAAAAGTCATTTTACTTTTGCTCACAGGGAAATTATTTAATAAGAAAGCTGAAATGGTACTTAGCATTCTCGTAATCAGTTCAAATCCTTCATATGCAAAAAGGATGCAAAAAGGATGCAAAAAGTATGGTGGGCATCTCAGCTTTATCTGCTCAACATTTCTTTTACCAAGCCAACCTTAAGGATGGATCCACTTCTAATGAGAAGTTCCAAAGGGAGAGGATTTCATTAGTACAGGCCTTCCCAAGTGGCTCCTTTGAAGGTTCTTGACTTAGGTCACACTAGTCACAGGCAATTATTTCATGTTTGATGGGTTCCAAGGAAAAGCAGCTTATCATGTGAATTGAAAGAACGTTCCACATTTATAATTGTCAGCCAATAAAACAGGTTTTGGAGTTTTGGGAGGTGGTGGGGTGGCAGGGTAAATTGTTTTGCTTTAGTCAAAAGTGAAGTAGAACAGAGAATGGAATTAGTAATTATGAAGCATAATGATGCCTTGACAAGCATATGCATTTAAATGTAGCTCTGAGTGTTAGTTAGTCGGTACAAGGGCTAAACCACAGAGTTCTTCCCTCTACCTGTAGTCCAACCTAAAAAAAGAAAACATAAGACAGTCTCTGGGCTGGTATCAAGCTCTCTACCCAGTCTTATATTCTGATCTATGAGAATGTAGAATTGGCTGCAGTGGCATGTCATAGAGGCATGTTCTATCTTGGAAATAAATATTTCTGTTAAAAATAGATACAGAGATTAGTGGTGGATAAATCTTATTAAGTTTAGAATCTGGGTTGACTTCATATGAGGGTTCCAGGAGTTCTGAGGTTTAGTGACAGATTACAGAAGTATTTGGGGATTAAAGAGCTCATGAAATCCAGTAGGAAAAAAAAAAGAAAAAAAAAGAAAAGAAAAGAGATATGACCTTAGGATACAACTACTAAAAACTTTGAAAGAATACTAACAGTTTAAGATTTGAGTATTTTGAGATAAAATTTTAAAAATTGTAACTAAAATAATAATGAAAACA
>PVKE010014205.1:19003-35543 GCA_004027555.1 Craseonycteris thonglongyai
ATGCAACAGGGAGGACGACAGTCAAAGAAAATGGCAGAAGCACAATTGTTGTTCAAGGAACACAAGACCGTTTTGAAGTGGCACGTGAAATTCGAGAATGTTGTGAAAGTACAATGACAATAGGGGCATGAGTATTCAACAGAACCCCCAACACACTTAACAATTGCATGCATTTGTGGTAAGGCTGAAACCTCTGGTAAATTGAAATGGCATGCACAGAGATACAAGTGGACACTTTGATCAACATTGCTCAAGCAGTAGTTTGTCATTTCGACATAACCAGAAGTGTTTGGACGCTGATGGTAACCACTCTGAGTACCTCTTGTAATTGCAGAAGTCAAATGTGATTTGTATCCATCTTTTGTTTTCAGTATATATTGAGTATTATAATTTTAATCCAGTTCTTTCCTTTCTTAAAAATGTGTATACATTTTTTGGTACCCTCTGTATATGTACCACCTCTTCTTTGAACCATAGGTGTTTTTAAATTGTAGAATGGAAATAATAATATCTAATAAGTTTATTGTGAGAATGAGAATATTCTGAAATTTAGAACACACACAGTATGTAGCACAGTACCTGACATAAAGTAAATAATCCACAAATAATTATTAAAAAATAAACAGTGGGAGGTACTTTCTTTTTACCTTTTGCCCCTCATGGATGTGGTATTGAAAAATTGCTCACTGATATTGTTCTTTCCCATCCTCTTTATTGAATTATTCACAAATATCAAATTATAAAGTAAGAAATTTACAATCTAAAAGTCACCCTACACAAAATTTATCCAAAATATATGGAAGTGAAAGTATAAATGGAGGTAACAAGAATAAATATTTACAACTCTTTAATGAAAAGGCGTTATATTTTGTCTTTTTTTCAAAGACATTATCTAATGAAAAACTATATTAAAAGGACATTAATCTATTCACTCTTCCATAGCAACCTGTAGCCTGAGTATTATTCATCGCCCCTGTTTTAGAGATAAATGTGACTAAGACAGGTTATTTTGGCTAAAATCATACAGCTTATAAGTGGCAAGGCCAGAACTCATGTTCAGTTATGTCTGTTTCCAAGTTTTTAGGGGTAGTTATCAGTGCAACTGGGGCCCAATCCATGCAACACTGAGAAAACTTCAAGTGATTAACCGTGTTGGTTGCATTATGAACCTCTCTCCTACTTGTGGATTTTGCTTTTCTCACTGAGGATTATTAAAGTTACCTAACCCTCTTCAGAGAGCCTCAGAAATTCCTAGTTACGTGAAAGTTAGTGAAGCATATAACTGTTTTTCTTTGTTTGTTTTTTTGTTTTTGACAGAGAGAGAGAGAGAGAGAGAGAGAGAGAGAGAGAGAGAGAGAGAGAGAGAGAGAGAGAGAGAGAGAGAGAGAGAGATACAGAGACAGAGAGAGAACTGAACTGGGGGCACTCCCCAGTTAAGCATATGGGTCCACAAGGGCTTGGGTCGGGATTTGGTCCTTGGTCCCCGGCACTGCAAAGTGAGCACTTAACCCACTGAACCATCCCGGCTTCCCCAAGTGAAGCATATAATGCTTCCTTTTGAACGGATTCCAGAGAGTCTAGAATTCAAAGAGCTGCGATGGAGAGCAAGAATTTAAGCAACTCTGCTTTGTATAGGCTCATGGGATTTGTCATTTGGAGCTCTGCGAGGGCAAGGTCCTTGTCTTACTTCTCTTTGCACCCCAGGGCCCAGTACAAGGTCTGACACACAGGAAGCTCCCAGGGGGGGTGAGCTCCAGGCTGACAGGCAGTGTGATGATTGATAACCAGCATTGCCACTGAAGCTCTGCTTTCGCTTCCCATATCAGCTGCCGTGAGAAAACATCACATGGTAATTTTTCTTTTTGCAATTCTGAATCAAAGCTGCTGGCCCAGACAATGAGATGACAGAGCTCCCAGCTTCTCCATCTCCCATCATTTCTCTCTTTCTCATTCCTTTACAGAAAGAGCTGTTTTTGTAGATGCCCATGCCTGTGCCGGACTTATTTGCCTCAATAGGGAAAATAATTTTAAACGAAGGATGTTAAATCACCTTCTCTCTTGAGTGCCTTGTGTATCCGTGCTGACTTAGACCTGCCCCATGGAGAAGAGTGCCACAGGCCAGCAGAGAGCTGATCACCCTTAGCCCCAGCTTGGGAAAGAGCTGCACTAGGTTGAAATCTCACTGTCACATGACAGTGGCTGACTTTATCCACTTGTTACCACCCTGATCACTTTACACACATCACTCTATTTAATCCTCAATGAAAGATTCCCATTATTATCCTTTCCAGATGAGGAACTTAAAACAGGGAGGTAAAGTGACACACCCAAGGTCACAAAGAGTAAGTTGGCAGATCTGTGATGAAACAAAGTAATTGCACTTCACAGCCGGGCTCTTACCTAAAGTCTGCAGCTTTGAGCAAGTGAATGGCATCTTAGCACCTCCAGTTCCGCATTAGTGAAGCGAATGGAAGAACTACTTCTTTAGATTGTCAGGAATAGTCTTTGCTATGCTACATGAGAAGCACCTGACACTTAGTAGGCGCAAAGAATCTGGAGGTCCAGCAGAATGTATGCCCTTTTTAAAGTTGTATAGTGTGCTGGAGTGTGATATTGTTATGTTACAGAATTAGTGCTTATGATTTTGAAATAAAAGACTTGGTAAAGCATATAAGCTCATAAAAAAGGGGCGTTATTTCTGCCAGACCCTGTGTATGCATTCTCTCCTTTCCCTCACATAACCTGAGATTGAAGAGCGTCACCTCTTGAGCAACCCTGTAGAAATACAAAGCTACATTTACTCCAGATCATGCCAGAGCCAATGACAATAAGGCTGATTTGTTTAAACTTATTATTTTGTTTCAATAGAAGACCTGTCTCCAGTTTCCTCAGCAGCCCCACAGAGCCAACCCAAACTGAAAACATACACAGCGACGGCAAACTAATTGTTGAAACACGACAGACACGTCAAGAACCAGGAAATTCCTTCTTGAAACGGCTAGCTGCTTAGCCAGAGCAGACACGATTGAGCAATACAGCACTGCAGCTGTGGCCTTCAGAGCGCACAGTGGGGCTTCATGCTGCTGGAGCGAATGGAAGCACAGGCCTCGCTTGCCAGCTGGCTCTGACACTCCAGGGACAAGATACTCACGTCCTTGCCTTCCAAGTCAAGAGCAATTGCTGGCAGTACACTGTGAGCATGTCAAGTTCAGGGAGTATTTTTTTTTTAAAGGCCCATCACTGTTTTTCTTTCTTTAAATGGTAGCCACCGAAAAGTTATGCAAACACTTCAGCTGTGGAATATTTCATTTGACATTTGGCGTGGCTCCTTTGTTGATCCAAGACATGAAGTATGCAGTATATGCCTCACAGTTGTTTCATTGCTTACTCTAAAAAGATAAACCAGATACAACAATTTAATTTCCTTTTTCTTCCGTTCTAACTTTACCCACGAGCCCCTAACTGGGTTTCTACCTGAATTCATACTCAATTCCTAAGTAATGGGATGACAATTATGACCCACAAGGCCATTAGATGAATATCTCTTGTAACCAGGTGGGTGGATTTAATACTTTTTTTTTCTTTTTCTTGGCACTGCTGAGAGCTTTAGGAGTCCCTGTGGTTGTACTTTTCTAAAGCGTTTGGCAATTCTTGTCTTTGGATCTGGGTTCCATGTGCTTTCATGGAAAAATTGCCAGAACTGTCTCCTCATCTTTGTCACTGGGTTTTTAGCAAGAGGAGAACATCTTGCTGGGTTTTGTCACCCATTCTGGTCAGGCGTCCTGGCTGCATTCACTCCCCTGTTCCCTCTTCTTTATCTCTTTGACAGATGTGTTTTCCTAAAAGAAGAATCTCTTAGGGGTTATGTTTGAATATCAATCACAGGGTTTCTCACCCTCACCAGTTGAAGAGTACAATTGCCACTCTTCGATAAAATACACCAATACCGAAAAGCTGAGTTAGTGGGCATTTCCCTGTGGAGGGAAGGATGCACTAGTAATCTTTCCCAATGTTCCTCCACTGAACAGTTGGACCAGTTGCTTAATGTAAACAGACATAAATCCTAAGGTCCCATCCTTCCTGCAACTGGACCGTTAACACTAAAAAGTACTAGAAATCATAGTAAAATGCAGATTATACCTTCACCCTCCTCCACTTCACGCTCGTGTTATAAAAACACTGATTTAAGCATCAGGTTGCTGTTACTGGCTCCAGGCAATGGCATAGTTCTGCTTCAGAGAAATACCAAAACCAGTGCTCATCCTTTAAAAAGTGATGAGTGATGGAAAAAAAGAGAATCAAATGGAAATGCTAAAAGCAAAACAAAACACAACAGAAACTACCCCTGTAACTGCTAAAGTAAACTTGAGACTGACAAGTTTCTGGGTCCTGTTCCAAATAAAAATATTTCTTTGCTTCTGATGGAAAATTCAAAGAACACAAACCTGAGCATTAAAAGCCATGTCTAAGTTCTTGTATGGTTTTATAGCTTGAGGAATTTAATTAGGTGAGAAGGAAGCTTTTCAGCTTCAAAAAACTTTAGCTAGCAGATGAAAATTTGCCTGAGGGCAGGGAAATGGTATAATAATGGGCCTTTCAAACAGGTATAAAACAGAGTTATACATTCCAGTGCTCAATTTGTATTAAAAATACCTACATGTAAATATTATTAATGGCAGTTTTGAAAGACTGGGGTAATAGATATTACTTTCTCTGTATAATTCTTCATTTCTGTCTCTCTCTCTTTTACAGTTTTTGACATTGAGTATTTGTTTCTTGTATAAATGGAAAAATGACAACTAAAACTGCATTCTTTCTTCAAGGATCTATAATCGAAATGCACCTTTGCTAGGAGAGTGCTAGGAAGTCCTAAAATGAGTCCATTCTGACTACTCTCGCTCTAATGATGTGCTCCAATTCAGGAAGCTTCTGTGAGAAGTGTCCAGCAACCTTTCTACCAGAGGGCAAAATATTCAAGGTCTTTACCCACTTTCTCCAGGCCTTACCTATATAAGAAGGAATTCATATCATGTCCTTATAATGAATCAGTTAAAATTAGCATTAAACTAAATTCTGTAAGCCAAGAATATTTAATAAAAATGGCTTCCCAAAGCTTTCTCAAAATGCTTTCAGTTGTAAGGTGTCTTCAAGGAAGATGGTAGGACACTTCTCAGTAAATAATTGGCAAGCAGTAGGGGATGTTGCAAATTCCCGGATGTTTCTTAACATGAAACCTACTGTAGATATTAAGTAACTGTTTAGGGTTCGGGATGGCAGGGCACTGACATTCTGCATGCTGACCCTAATTGACTGGGGGCTGTTTCTAGAATGCTCTGCTGAGAGGGAATGGGCAGAGTGAGCTCACTAGTGATGCGTAGATGTGATGAGTAATATCTTCCATGTGCCTAAGGCCACATTATTGGTGGCACAATTGGTTTTACATTGTCAAGTCTATTCTAGTTTTTGGCTGAATGAGTTTCTAATAATTTGTATAGTGATCAAAGTGTCTTTCCCACAACATTTAGTTAGATAATATCTAAGCATATCTTAGGGGCAACTGAAGCCACATCTCTTCCTGCCTACTGGGCTGCTTTTGTTCATGTCCAGGAGCTGCAGCGGCCCTGGCCCAGGCAGCCTGAGGCCTCCAGGGTCTGGGAGGGAGACTGTGATGTCTCAGTCAATGCCTTGGTGCACACTCTCACCCTTCCTTCTGACAACCAGCACTTGGAGCCCTCGATTTACATTTAATCTTAAAAAAAAATGTAGAAACAAGAGGTTTATAGATCACGAGAATATGATTTTTAATAACTTTATATTTGCATTTTCCACAGCTTCATAACACTGCCATCAAAGTTTTAAAGCAGAATGATTGTATGAGAGCAGTGGTAAAATAGCTTTCATTTTTTTGCCATTAGATTTTAAAACCTTGTTTATCTATATCTAGATTACAATGTGTTCAGTATATAAAGTGGAAACCTTAGAGAAATGAACTAACACTATATTCCTATGGAAAAAAATACTTTTCTTTCTACCATATTGCTGCAACAGAAATTTTGTTGGCAAAGTAGGTAACAATAATACTCCCAGCAGAAGAATTCTGCATATGTGGGGGGAAAAAATGTAATTGCCTCATTCAAAATCAAGAGAGAAAAAGTAAAAAGTGAGGAAGTTGGATAGTGTGTAGCCATAACAGTTAAGCTGCACATGTATTAAACCAACTTATGAAAAGTAACATTTTATTAAAAAGACTAAGAAAGTAGTGAATTGTCCCAAGATATTATACACTATAAGGTTTACGTCCATATAGGATTCACTAAAAGAAAAACAAAAAGAGAAATTTTCATAACGTCTAATATCAAAAAACACAAGGGTTTAGGAGATGAAAGTGAAAGTAATTTTAAGAGTCCTTTTGTAACCATCAAAACCAACTAAAAGATTACAGATATGAAAAATATGTAATAAAATTGTTACAGCATGTAAACTTTATCATAGTGTCATCCTGGCATTATGAAATTTCTGGCATTTCTATCAGAAAAGAAATGATCTTTGAATCAAAGTAAGAAAAGAGTCAGTGAGCTACCACACAACTGAGAGAATATGAGGCAGTATGAATTATGACATGTATGAAAACATTCTGGAAAATTCCTCTAAATATCCCTTAGTTTCAAAGGACAAATACTGAAAATATTGGGGTGGGGAGGGGGGCTGTAGAAACCAACCTTCCACTGAAATGAGGACCCACCTTTGCGCTGCATTTAGGTTTTATAGATCCCTTGAGGAAAGCATGGAATCTTTCCCCGCAGTTTTCTTTGTCTTAGAGGGTGATTAACAATGGAAATACAGAGAAGTGTCTAGAATGTAGATCATTGAAGAAATGGGACTCAACTCACTTGGAGCTATTCCTGATGCTACATATTACAATTGTAAGCACACGGTAACATGAGAAGGCTGGGAGCTGGTGGTGGGAAGAAAAATATAGGCCCTCTCACCAAAAAGAGAGGATACGGTAGTAGGAATTTCTTGATGTTGAATTTGTACCTGTATAGTTGGTAACCAGTCCACTGAATAAAACAGAATATTCTCTCAACACAGTAGAACCTGAATTTGGTAAAATACTTTCAAAAATATATAGAAAAAGCTTATACTCATAAATTTTTTAAATTATAATAGCACATAATCACCAGTTATCTCCTGAACCCAAAGGCTGCTGAATAGCTTAAATGGCCAAACAAGTTCCATGATTAGATTGTCCAGCTAAGCATTCAGCCTAGATTCAAAGGGGAAACAGCAAATGCAGAAAGAATACACCTGTGCAATTTATTTAATTATTGTTTGTTTGTTTATTAGAAGATGACAGTTATAAATTGCCTTGTCTCCTTTTTAACTGAGAAAAAGGGGAAAATGGGACTCATGAGAAAAATCTGTAATAAAAAGGGGAAAATAATTACCACATTTCAAAAAATAGTATTTAAAAACTGTATTCTGCAAAACAATAAGCTAGTTAATAAATGCTTCCATTTAAAGGGGATAATAGAAAAAAGACAGAAACATGAACTCTAACGAAAGAAGACAAAAGATGAAATGATAAGTAAACCATCAAATTTAAAGTACCAGCTTACTTATAGAAACAAGTTATTTTAAACTTTTAAATAGTATTGTGAGTCAAAAGGGACTATATATATGTATGTGTGTATATATATATATATATGTATATGTGTGTGTATGTATGTGTATGAGAGAAGATAAGGCAGAGAACAAGAATCAACAGTACACAAAGACAAATCAATAGCATGGAGGACAAGCAGGAAGAAATTCTAAAGCATGCAAAGGGGAATGGACAAGAAGCTGGAATAATCAGAGAAAAGGTAATGGGTACAAAATGCAGAAACCAAAATCCTGTATATAAATAATGAGTGGCATGAAGTACTTTAAAAACAGTGAAAAATACAAAAGAAAAAAAAAAAGAAGTTTTGACTGTGCAGAGTAAAAAGAATTTCTCCACTAGACAAAATAATTGTGAAGCAATCAGCAATTAGGACCTTCTGAAATTCATAGGCAAAGGATTCTAAAAGCATTGAGACAGAAGGAACAGATCACAACAATGGAAAAAATGTCATGCTAATTTCAGATTTCTATACACATTCATCAAAAGACATAGCAGAAATAGCCCAAGACTGGAAACCCTTCAAAAGCCTATTAACAGTAGAATGTGTGCACAAATTCTATATTCACACAATAAAATAGTATATAACATTGAGACTGAACTATTTCTATATTCAAAAATATAGATTAATCTCACAAAAATAATACCAAATAAATGAAGTTAAAAATAAAAGAGTAAATGCTTCATGAACCCATTTATATAAAAGTACAAAATAAGGCAAAGCAAATCTATGCTGCTAGCATTCAAGTAATGGTTACCGATGGTGGGAAGAATTGATATGATTCCGGAGTGAGAGGATTAGTGGGACTTCCATGAGGGCTGACAGTATCCGTTTCTTGATCTGCATGGATTTTAGACAGTGTATTTAATTATTTATTTTAAGAAAATTGACCAACTTGTACACTTTGTGTACTGGAAAAAAAGTTTTTAAGTGTTGAAGTAAAATTAGAGATTTTAATCATTGAAGATGGAAAGGATTCAATATATAGATGCTGCAAATGCATACCTTGTTTAGAAGGGTACTAAAAATATTGAATAATATTGGACTTTGCTAGAGAAATTTAAAAGTATTTATATCAATAATTTAATGGTAATAACAAAATAAAAAATAACACTCCACAGCTTTGCAGAATAAAAAAAACAAAACAGAATAAAGAAAATTTCAAGTTAATAGAAAGTAGGAAAAATGTAAAAAATGAAAGAAGCTGCAAAGTAATGGAAGTAAACAGAAACTTATTTAAAAAGGTATTAGGAATTAATCCAAATACATATATTAATCTCCACAATAAAATGTAAATGTATCAAACTCACTTTTTTAAAGACACAGATTATTAAATAAGAATAAAACATTCATAGTCCAGATCATGTTTTCAAAATACCTATCACTACTACAAGTAACCAGGACTACTTGGAGAGGTAGTAGATTTCAGAGTCAAGGGAGAATAAATAAATATAAGTTCATGATGATATAAATTATTGAATAAGTAAAGAAGAATAAAGAAAGGATTACTTTATCTTACTGAAGAATTTTAGTTAATATAGAAGGAATAAGGAAAATTGAAAATCACCATAGAACACTATAATAATTGCTACAAGCAAAATCTACCAATGATTGCTAAAATTAGTGGGTAAAGGCTTAAAAGAAACAGGATATTACAAAACTTCAAAGTATCACCTGCCTCTAAAATACAGTGGAGACATGTGGCAGATAACACCAAATGAGAATGGTTAACATCATCAGTAATAAGGCGTACTGACATCACTTAAACCCTGCTATTATACACCGTGAAGGGCAAATCTCTCTGGTGTTCTTCCCACGAGGCATAGACATAACCTAATCCTGAAAAAATATCATACAAACTCAAATTGAGGAACATTCTGCAAGATCCCTGACCAGTACTCTGCAAAAGTGTCAAATTCATAAAAGACCAAGGGACTACCACATATTGGAGGAAATGATAGCCAACATGCGACGAACAGGATCCCAAATTGGGTCCTGGAACAGAATTAGTGAAAAAACTGATGAATTCCAAAAGAAGTCTGTAGTTAATAGTATTATAGCAGCATTAATTTTTTGGCTTTTATAATGTTATTAAAGGGCTATATAAGATGTTAATATTAGGGGAAGATAACATTAGAAATAAAGGGTCTGTGGGAACGCTGTCCAATTTTTGCAACTATTCTGTACATCCAAAATTATCTCAAAATGAAAAGTTGTTTTGTTTTGTTTTTTTAAACCAGACTTCATTAGGTTGTAGAAACCTCAGTAGCCTTTGAATTTCCCTATTATAATTAGGTAATCTGGTTTCCTCCATATCTTTGAGTCAATATTTGTAAAATATTCTTTTAGAAAACATGAATTGCCAAAATTGACTTAAGAATAGGCAATCTCAGTAGAACAATAGCTATTTACAAAAAATATTTTTCTCAAAACACCCACCTGCCCAAACAGATTTTTAGTCAATTTTTACCAAAACTTTCAGAAACAGGTAGTCCATATATTACAAATACCTTTAAAGATAATTTTCAAAATAGAAGAAAAATGCCCAATTCATTTTGTAAGGAAAGTATAACCTTGATACCAAAATCATATGAGAAAAGTATAAGAAAAAATATCTGATCCAATTACTTCTATGAAGGTAGATAAAAAATACTAAAAACATTAGTCAAGTGAATCCAGTGTGTGCATGTGAGTATGTGAATATGTGTGTTTATGCTCATTTAACAGGATCTATTTACTAAAATACTAGGATCTTTCTACAAGATGCAAAAGTACACTTAAGGGTCTCTATCACATTGACACTGAAGCCATCCTTCTAAGACGCTACTTTGTATTAGAGTCTTCAAAACCTTGGGCTACACTTTCCAATATTCTCTACTCATGGGCTTCTTATCAAAAGGGAAAGAGAATTAATGATAAAAGATAAGAATATAAATATGACTTGTCTGCTTTGCTTCTAACCTAAACGACTTTGAGAAAAGATATAGAAAAAAGCATCTGGCGCCTTGACCAGAAGACAGCAAGGTCATGATCCCCTTTAGCAGGAGGGGAGGTTGGGCATTGGGTCTGTCCAGTGGAGCCCTTGCTAGAGAGCACATCAGCACTTTGAGATGATAACCACACTTCATGGTCTAACTTCACATTTCATTAAATTACGAAATGTACTTCAATATGACGGAAGTAACGAGGCTTAATGTGTTGGCTTGCTACACGTTAATAGACGCAAATCACTGGCAACCCCAATTCAGCTATGCGGTGTCTAACCCACCGTCCTAGCTAGAACCTACCTGACTTTGAAACAAAAAGGAGAGCTTTTTGTTCTCCTTTTAATTCTGAAATAATAATTTTATTTCTTTAGATACATCATAAATTTCCAACTCTATATTTGCTGCAGTAATTTATAGTCAGAAAAATAGCCAGCTATTCTTTCATATTCAGTCTTTTTTTTCTTGTATCTTTATCAAATAGCTTGGTAGTTAAGAACGTAGTCGTCGCAACCCTGTCTCCAGAGTTCAAATTTTGGTCTTGCCATTTTTAGTTGTGTGACTTTGGGCAAGGCAGTTACCTTTTGGGTGAGCCTTACTTTCCTCAACTATGAGATGTTCTCATTAGAGTAAATACATTAATATATATGAAGTATTTAGAATGATATATGGGATTTGGTATGTGCTTAATAAATGTTATTTCTTATTAAATATTAATTCCTTCACTAGCAGTCTCTGGGACCGTCCTGTTTAGGGGCCTGGTCCCTTCCAGTGCAAGCTCACTTCCTAAATAAGTGGAAATAAGTAGGCCTTACATATAGCCTGGCTGACACAAGTTGATTATTATATAGGAGCTTAAATGTAGCTTCCAACATTATGTTTGTTAGAGTATAAAAATGGAAAACATTTTAGCATTATGTTCTAATCACTCATGGGTGACTTCTGAATCAACAGCGGAACCTGTGGGTGGCAGAGCTGAATGGATCTGCTGTGGTTGGGCTTGCTGAAACCTGCCTGCAGGTAGAACTGCTATTTCTTCCTGGCCTGGACACAATAAGGCCCTAGTTCTTTGGGGCCCTCCCCATGGAGACTGACAGAAGAGCTCCACCCACCTCTTCTGCAAAATCAGCAGCCTTGTGCTGGCTTGAGATCTGAGAGTCTCTGTGGCTGAAAACTCAGCCAATGCAGAAAAAAGAACTCTGGGAACCAAAAACTAGTATTTTATTAAAATGATATATCACATGGAATCATTCAGATAAATACATAGTAACTATTTTGTCACCAGACACTGAATTAGATTTTAAGTTCGATGACAGGTGGTAAAAGATAGACAATTTTTCAACAATACAAAGAGGAAGTCCCTAACTAAAAAGAGGTTTTATATATTTCCAGCTTTATTGTGATATAATTGACCTACAACATTGTGTTAGGTTTAGGTGTAAAACTTATTGATTTCTTATACTTATATATTACAAAATGATTACCACCAAAGCTTTTTTAACACCTTTATGTCACATAAAATTATCATTTCATTTTTGCAGTGAAAATATTGAAGAACTCTCTTAGCAACTTTCAAGTACCTTATACAAGTATAATACATTATTACTCATTCTAGTCACCATACTGTACATTAGATCCCAGAACTTACCGTACTCTAAAAAGAACTTTTAATTAAGAAAAGGGGATAAGAGTTTTTCATAATTATTTTCACATGAAAATTGTTTCTTTCAGAAAATTCATGGCCTATTAATATATGAAGTTTTAAATATTATTGCTTAATATATCTGAAGGCTGTTGGAAAGTATCTGACCATGTAACCATTCTTGTTATATTGACAATGGCTATATTTTTTTCAGACAGCCCTTGTATATAAAGCTTCTATCATTATATCATATCTTTATTTCTTTGCTAAGAGAAAATAGTATCTCATTTTTCTTTAAATTTGCATTCTTGGATTACTAGTGAAAGTGAATATTATTCATTTGGTTTTTTTTTCTTTCACGAATTTCTTATTTATGTTATTGCCTTTTTATTTGTGTTGGCATCTCTTTTCTGAAGTTAAAAATTAACTACATTTTATATCACATATTATTAAGATGTTCTCTTTGTTTTCTTTTTGTCTTTTATTTATGGTAACATTGTTATTTCACAGAAAAATAGATACATATTTTTATTTTGACTAATCTATTACTGTTTCTCTCATGGCTCTGCCTTTGATGTGAAGTTTATACAATATTCTTTCATTCAATATATACAAGTACATAATAAGTAAATGTCTGTTGTTTTTTTTCAGTATCATTTGAGAAACATTTTAAAAATATGCTTTTAATTTATAATGTATTTTGAGGTATGGTATGATGGAGAAGTTGACTAGCCAGTCAACCTATCATTGTATATTGAACATATAACATTACATGCTAATATTTTCAAAGATAATTTTGAGGGACTTAGATTTTTAAATAGAACTTTTCTTATTTTAAAAATAACATATGGTCATGTCAGAAAAACATGAAAATACCAAAAAATATAAAGAAGAAAATTATAATTATTATAAATTACATAAGCTAGAAATAATTATTTTAACTTTTTAAGATAGGAATAATCTGATTGAGTTATAGTTGAATTAAAATGTAAAGCAGCTGAGTTGAAATTCTGTTAAACTTCAACCAAAAGTTCTTTAAAACTAGAGTAAAACTAGAACTATTGGATCCTAAAACTTCATCCTAAATTAAATTAAAAAGAGGCTATTGAAATCATTAAGATAGTGGAACTATTTAATTTTTTAAGCTACAATACATGCTTCTTACATAAGAATAATTTAAATATTTCAGAAAGCAAAATTTGGTGAGTTTCTTTAAAAATTTCAGAAGAAAAAGTCATAAAATATTCTTTAGGTAACCCCTCCCCTCCCCTTTTTTTAAATAAAGGAAGACAGATTTTAAGATGCAAACATCTTTTTGGATAATTTTTCATAAATGACTTAAAGGGAAGGACTGTTCTGTTAACAAATAAACAGTGTCATTTCACTTTCAGGAAAAAAGCAAACCCATCACAAGACAATGATGCTGTCTTTTGTCTATTGCCCACCCACAGACATTGCATATAAATTCAGAGTGACTATCAGTCATCTCTTCTGAATTACTAGACTAGATCATTCCATATTTTGGTCACAATTTTATATGTAGTTTTTCTAATGGCTTTCTTTGTTCTTCTTTTTATCAGAAGAGATATATGCCTTCATTTTATCAATATCATACTATACTTCTAAATCATAAGATTTGTGTAATAATACCTGTTTTCTTAAGATATTCTTCCTGTAGCCGTTTGCTCTCATACATACCAACTTTTGTCAGCCTGTTGCGTAGTTGTCCTAGTAGGATTTCGTATATCACTTCTTGGTTGCATGGTACACCCTATCTTATATTCTGAGTCTTTGTCTCTCTTCTATCCCATTTTATAGCAGTTTCATTCAGACATAATTCACACACCATATAATTCAACCATTCACTGCTTTTTAGTATAGTCACAGAGTTGTGCAACCATCATTACTATAATTTTAAAATTATTTCATCACCCCAAAAGAAACTATATACTTACTAGCAGTCTTCCCCCATTTTTCTCACCCACCCCTCACCCAGGCCCTACTAATCTACTAATCTACTTTCTACCTCTATACCTATATTTGCATATTCTGGACATTTTATTTGAACAGACTCACATACTATGTGGCATTTGGATCTGGCATCTTTCACTTAACATAATGTTTTTAAGGTTCATCCACATTGCAACATGTTTCAACACTGCACTCATTTTTATTGCTGAATAATACAGTAATTCGCTTCTTAATGATGGTGCTACATTTTGAGAAATGCATCGTTAGGTGATTGTATCATTGTGTGAACATCATAAAAGGCACTTAGATAAACCTGGATAGTATAATCTATTACATACCTAGGCTATATAGCATAGCCTATTGCTCTTAGGCTACAAACCTGTACAGTATGTTACTATACAAAACACAAGATTAAATCAAGCACAAGAAAAAAATTATGCAAACCAAGACTTGCAGTAAAAATGATATGTAAGAAGCTGTTGCTGGTACAACATGGCGTACCATATTTCAACACACTTTTTTTTAATAAGTAGAAAGATTAAACTCTAACATAACAATACAAATTATAGTAATGACATAAACTAGTAACAGTCATATTATCATTATCAAATATTATGTACTGTACATAATTATAAGTGCTGTGCTTTCATGGAACTGGCAGCTCAGTAGATTTATGTACACCAGCATCACCATAAACACCTGAGTAAATGTTGCACTACAACATTATGACAGCTACAGTGTCACTAGACTGGAGGTCCCCAAACTTTTTGTCACCAGGGGCTGTTTTTATAAAAGACAATTTTTCCATGGACTGAGGGTAGTGTGGAGTAGGGGAGTGCGGCATGGTTTCAGGGTAGAGGAGGGTGTGGGAAAGAAGGTGGATGGAAGTGGTAAATAAAATAATGGGCAGACCATGCACAGACTAAGTTGTCAGATTCTAACATAAAGCCTGCCTCTAGACGCAGCTTAACTATCACTTGCCACTCAATGATAAGGTTTTGAGGTGAGCCTGCAAGCAATTGATTTATTATGGTCTTGTCAAACCTCCCTGCTAATGTTCATCTGTATTTGCAGCTGCTCCCCAGTGCTAGCATCACCACCTCAGCTCCACCTCAGATCATCAGGCATTAGATTCTCATGAGAAACACACAACTTAGATCCCTCGCATGCACAGTTCACAGTAGGGTTCACACTCCTATGAGAATCTAATGCTGCTGCTGATCTGACAGGAGGTGGAGCTCAGAGGTAATGTGAGTGATGGGGAGCAGATGTAAATACAGATGAAGCTTCACTCGCCTGTCACTCACCTCCTGCTGTGTGGTCTGTTGCCTGGGGGATGGGTACCCCTGCACTAGACAAGAGGAATTTTTCAGCTCCATTATAATCATATAAGACCATCATTATAATATGTGTGGTCTCTTGTTGACTGGAAACATCATTATGTGGTACACAACTATATTTCATTTTGGCTATATTATATTTTGTTTATCCATTCATCAGTTGATAGATGTTTGGGTTATTTTGACCTTTTTTATAGCTTTTATGAGTAATGTTACTATGAGCATTCATGCACACATTTTTATGTAAACCTGTATTTTTGGTTTTCTTGAGTATATACCTAGGAATGGGATTGTTGGGTCATATGGTAAGTCTGGGTAAGTTTATGAATAACTTTTGGGGAACTGTCAGGCTGTTTTGTAAAGTGGCTGAATCACCTTGAAATCCCGACAGCAGTGTATGAGGGTTTCAATTTCTCCACATTTTCACTTGTTATTATCTCTCTCTTTTGTTATAGTTATTTTAGTGGGTATAAAGTGGTATTTCACAGCCATTTTGTTTTGCATTTCTCTCGTGACTTATCTTCTGTTACTTTTAATTTTGCAGAAGTATATCCCAAAGTAATTTTTTCAGAGAAAAATACTTGTATATGCCAAAATGCCACTTGAGAAGGGTTCATATTTTAATTTTTATTCTCACCTAATTCACATATTTAAGTCATTTTAGACATGTCTTTTTAATTACTTAACATATTCCCTGTGGAATTACTACATTCTAATTCTCTTGTTATTTGCTTATTTTGTTTTTCTATAGAGCTATAATCACAAAGAAAATATTTGATATGTTTAGAAGAAATCATGGCATGCATAAAACTGGCAGTACATTATACAGCTATCTTTTACATTTTAATTGTGATATTTTGGGCAAGGTGAAAACACACTTACCAAAAAGTGACAGGCAGTTAATAAAAGAAGTGTAGGTCCTAGAGTACCGTATTTTCC